>PIJE02000918.1:191854-204848 GCA_002895965.2 Coryphaenoides rupestris | reverse complement strand
TTATAAGGCGCACTGTCGATTTTTGAGAAAATTACAGGATTTTAAGTGCGCCTTATAGTCCGAAAAATACGGTACCTTAAGTAGATCAAGCTCACTATTTTTATCAGTGTATGCTGTGAGCCTTGTTAAGATGCGACTCGATACCCTGTGAAGCTGGGAGGTGTCGAAGAGGTTGCGTCAGCATTTTAGAATGGATGATGTAATGATGACTTAACACACACTGTGTGGATACTAGCACTAGTACAGACTACATGCTAGCATCATATCATCTTGCTGTGTGCTGCTGGGGTCGGAGTGTGGGACGTCAGATAACACAACAAACAATATTGCCATTGCTGTCATGGCTCATTAGGCTACGTGGAGCAAAACATAGGCAATAAAGTGCAAGTTCCACTATACAGCAAACTGCGAAATTTTAGTGGTGTCATGAAATGTCAATTTGAGTAAACAACGTTAGATTTGGTGTAGGATACCGAGCTACAACCAGTAGTGTGTGGTTACGGTATAAGGTTAGTGTTGTTAGCTCAGCTCTGCTGGTGACGCTGTGTTACCGCTACCTCAAGCTAACCCTGTCAAAAGGTGTGTGTGTGTGTGCGTGTGTGCGTGCGTGCGTTTGTGTGTCCTGGGTTGGTATGAAAAAAGCGTTGATGTAGGTTTGTGCAAATTAGCATTAGCATGTACACAAGCTGGTGAATGTATAATCGTTTAGAAAAAAGCTGTACACAATACTAGCTTGTATAAATAGACAACCCATGCAACATATGAAACAAAGGAACAGATAAAGAGAAATAAATAACTGTTGCTGAGCAATCGCAGACATGGTCCTACAATCTCAACGGAAAAAATCACATTGGAGAAAAATGGATGCGTACTCATTTGCAAAAAAGTGTAAAGGACGTTCGCAACCCCTTGTCCAAATAAACCAAAATGCTAACTTTGTTGTAATTAACTAACATCCCATTCCCTAGCCATTAAGCCGATATTAATGTTTCCGTTATTACCTGGTTGTAAATTAGAGCCAAACATGTCACCCAATCGCATGCGTCTGCGTCTGTCGGTGTACTTGAATTATGCAACAGGAAGGGTCTCTCGCTCAGCAGACCTGTTGTTGTGGGACCCTGATCGATGCTGTGATCTTGCAGTCTACTGACGCCTTGTTCCTTGCAGGAGGGACCAGTGGTCGGCGCATCTGTCCTCTTATGACAAATATTGACTGTACAATGTCCACATTCTGTCACCTCAGCTCAGATCTGGACTAATCTGACAGATGGACCATATAGCCGCCAGGCAGGCAGGCCTACGGGTTTTACGTTGCGCTCCAACTAAGGCTACAGGGATAGGTTTCGGTCAGTGACATTACCAAAAACTACCTTTAACCCACCTTGCAATATTGATTGAGTTTCATTGCTCGTGTTACAGAAACAACGACAACATGTTCTGTTTATGTCACTACTAGCCATGTGGTTAATGTAGATAGTTGACGGAAGCTGTCTGTGTGTGTGTGTGTGTGTGTGTGTGTGTCTGTCTGTGTGTTGTTAACAGAACGCAGATGTGCCAGCATCTGACATCTAGGCCTAGACAAAGTCTGAGGTCACGCTGCATTGTTTGAGAAATGTAAAAGCAAATTCAAAATGTATAATGTTTAATGGCACCGGTCTAGTAGGCCGATTGGTTTGTTTCTGCTTTCTAAGGAGGAAATAACTTATTTTTACTATTGCTAAGAAATTGATAGCTAGTTTGCGCTTCCCAATAATGTGTTTCAGCAGAATCCAATGCAAATAAGCCCGACTGATGCTGAACTGCTAATAAGTAACCCCCTCAGGATATTATATTACCTAGCTAGTAGTGTATGGGGAAACAGTCAACTGGCCAAAGAATAAGCCAGTGGCATAGGTGTATTTAAAACCAAAACTCAACCTTTTTTGTAATGTTGGGTAAATGAGGACACCTTCAACAGGAGGAGTCTCAGAGTCACATCAGCACTCCAATCACCCCTAGAGATCATTGAAGCGAGTCCTGGGACAGAAAGCTGGCCATTGATGTGACTGCAGAACCAGTGCACTTTCCTAGTCACCTCTCCTGCTGCTTCATTTCGAGGAACCGTGTCTATTTGAACCCCACTGCAAAGTCAACCATTGACCTTCACTAAATAACACAAGAAGAGGGACCACAACGTGATGAATATGTCTTACCATTCTTCTGCTCTACTTTTCATTGTTAGGATTTTTTTTATGAATTTGGGCTAATTATGGAGAGGCGAGAGGGGGGGGGGGGCGGGAGCGCAGCGAATCAGCTAATTATGTATAACACCATGTTAATTACACAATTAACAAACGTGACCCAACACGGTGATGTGGGTGTGTGTGTGGAGGGAGAAAGATAGAAAATATGTCAGTGACGCATTATAGGCGATGTGTCTTTTATCAAAGTCACCGTTTTGGGGCTGGCGGGCAGACCGACGCTCAGCAGCATGTCCCATTTCAGCCTGTTTTAGGGTTTCATTATAACTGTGTGTTATAAATGATACCAATAATGGTGGTCAACGGTAGGCTTCAATGTTTCCCCATCATCTCCTCCAGTCCTTGGTGATTCACTGAGGATGCAAATACAATGAGGTTGAGGAGGATGGTGCTGAGAGGATGAGAAGATGCTGCGCTGGGCTCTCCGACACTTGGAGGGGGAAGAAGAAGAAAAAGAAGAAGGAGCAGCCAGAAAGTAGTGTTGTGTCGTTCATGAACGATTCATTCAAAGGACCGAATCTTTTGGGTGAACGAACTGAACTGAATTACTGACTGAAAAGATCCGTTCATTTCTCAGTTCAGTTGAGCTCTCGGACAGATCTGATCAGCAGCGAGCGTGCAGGGAGGGGGAGGGACTGCCGCGAGCGAACGTGATTCGTCCCCTGTGAACCAGTTCTCCTGCTGAACGAATCATTCACGTTCGGTCGGGTGAACGAATCACCGTGAATGATTCGTTCAGCAGCAGAACTGGTTCACAGGGGACGAACGTTCGCTCGCGGCAGTCCCGTTCAGCACACCAGTTCTGCTGTGCTGAACGAATCATTCGTGAATGATTCGTTCAGCAGAACTCAGTAAGTGATTCGGTCTTTTAAACGAATCGTTCGCGAACGACACAACATTAATGTAAGGGGCAGTCCACCACTGATCATCGGACACCACCATAAATGCTGTCCAATGTTTTGTAGTTTTAATTTGTTAAGATTGAACAAAATACAAGTTTTGAATGTAAGATATGAGTGTAATGTATTTATTTGAGACATTATGTTACGTTATGTACAAGGCTTGGGCCAATGAAATCTAAAGGTGAAAGGGGAGCATCACAGAAAAACCACATATCCAGAATTAATTCTCACATAAGTCCAGACATTTGACTATGAATTCACAGTGAACAACAACAACAACAATGGTTTGTTAGATTGTAATGTTAAACATACCAGTGTATTCGGACCAACTATTGGTAAACTAATGGTAGACCAGTGGTGTAAAGTACATTTACTTTAGTTACTAATTACTTTGCAGATTAAAATTAGCAGTACAAATTACAATCAATAAATAAATTGTTATCACATCAAGTATGCAGTAGTGTACAATAATTATGCAGTAAAACAGTATATAAAATATAAAGAAATAAAAATTAGCTTCACGTTTACCATTAAAGCAATTAAAACATAATCCAATAATGTATATATTATTGTGAAATAGGCTATTCTGCATAATGAGTACTTTTACTTTTGATACTTTAATGATGTTTTTACGCTAATACTTTTGTTCTTGTAACATCTCAATGCAGGACATTTGCTTGCAACAGTGTAGGTCTACAGTGTGTGAGTCGGACTACGCAGTACGCAGTCGGAGCTCCGCCCACTGAACGATTCGGTGAACGAATCTTTTGAACGAATCTTTTTAATGAACTGATTCTAGTGATTCGAATCACTGAAATGAACTGTTTTGCCCATCACTACAGAAGATGGTGGCGTCACAGTGCGCTGTATATATACTGTACAGAGAAACCACAGTTGCATGTGACCCTTTTTTGTAGACGCACGTCGTCGGTAAGAAGGACAGTGTGTGTGTGCGTGCGTGCGTGATAGAAATGTGCGCCTTACCACAGATTGTACGTGGATGACCATGTCGTTGGGATCCTTGGCGCAGGAAATAATTGAAGGTTCCTCTCTCTCTCTCTCTCTCTCTCTCTCTCTCTCAATCCCGGGTCGTCGGTTTCAAAGCAATACGGCGGTAATACCCACACCGAGCGTCACTCTTGAAAGGTATATCAATGGCGCACGTACAGCACCGACACTATAACATTAAACCGGTTTCCTTAAATGCAGCCCGTGATCACGAACATCACCGCAGCGACGAACTGCGCTCGGATCGCTCCTCCCTGCAGCAAGAATGGGGTTTGAGCGGGAAGAAAGCCCAGGGCTGGATCAAAGGGAAGATCGGACCGCGGTCACTTGGAAAACCCGGCTATGGCTCCGAGCCCGTTTCCCCCAATATGGCGTTGTCCGTGTTTGACTAATATTTTGGATGGCCTTCTTCTTCACAACTAATTGTTCGATTAATTCGCGTCGTCCCTTGGTTGGCTGTTAAAAAAAAAAAGGCCAAAGCGCGTTAATGGGGTGAATGTATATATATATATATACACTGAACAAAAATATAAACGCAACACTTTTGTTTTCGCTCCAATTTTTCATGAGTTGAAAGCAAAGATCTAAGACTTTCGGCTGCAAACCGCCCCCCCCAGTGCCACATGCTGGAGGGTCACGGTCTGATGTAGCCAACAGAACCACATCATCTGCAAAGAGCAGAGATGCAATTCTGAGGTCCCCAAACCGGACACTCTCCTCACCTCGGCTGCGCCTTAGATTCGTCCATGAGATCACGAATCAAACCGGTGACAAGGGGCAACCTTGGCGGAGTCCAACACCCACTGAGAACATGCTTGACTTTGTGCGGAGAATACGGACGCAGCTCGCACTTTGTTCATACAGGGACCGAATGGCACGTACCAACGGCCCCGGTACCCCATACTCCCGTAGTACCCCCCACATGATTCCCCGGGGGACACGGTCATAGGCCTTCTCCAAGTCCACAAAGCACTGGATGGGCAAACTCCCATGCGCCCCCCAACAACCCTGCAGTTGGTCCACTGTTCCACGGCCAGGACGGAATCCGCATTGTTCCTCCAGGAGCTGAGGTTCGACAATCGGCCGGAGCCTCCTTTCCAGCACCCTGGAATAAACTTTTCCCGGGGAGGCTGAGCAGTGTGATACCCGATAGTTGGAGCACACCCTCCGGTCCCCTTTTTTGAAAATGGGGACCACCACCCCGGTCTGCCATTCCACAGGTACTGTCCCCGACCTCTAAGCTACATTGACTAGGCGTGTCAGCCACGACAGCCCGACAATGTCCAGAGCCTTCAGCATCTCAGGGCGAATCTCATCCACAACTGGCGCCTTGCCACTGAAGAGCTTTTTGACTACTTCAGTGACCTCTACCAAGGATATGGGTGAGACTTCCCCGAGGTCTTCAGACTCTGCCTCTTCCACAGAGGAGGTACTGGTCGGGTTCAGGAGCTCCTCAAAGTGTTCTTTCCACCTCCCGACAATATCCTCAGTCTTTGTTAGCAGTTCTCCTGCCCGACTGAGCACAGCCTGAGACAAGCCCTGCTTTCCCTTCCTGAGTCGCCGGACAGTTTGCCAGAAACCTCCTTGAGGCCAACGAAAGTCCTGCTCCATGGCCTCCCCGAACTCCTCCCACACCCGGGTTTTTGCTTCAGGCAACCGCTGAAGCTGCAGTCCTTTTGGCCTCCCGGTACCTGTCTGCTGTTTCAGGAGACCCCTGGGCCAACCAGGCCCGAAAGGCTTCCTTCTTCAGCCTGACGGCTTCCTTCACCGCTGGTGTCCACCAACGGGTTCTTGGGGTTGCCGCCACGACAGGCACCGACAGCCTTTTGACCACAGCTCCGAGCTGCAGCCTCTACAATGGGAGGCTCTGAACATGGCCCACTCAGGTTCCATGTCCCCAACCTCCCCCGGGATGCACGAGAAGTTCTTCCGGAGGTGGGAGTTAAAGACCCTACGGACAGGGGCTTCCACCAGACGTTCCCAGTTCACCCTCACTACACGTTTGGGTTTACCAGGTCTGTCTGGCAGCCTCCCGCGCCATCTGATCCAACTCACCACCAGGTGGTGATCAGTTGACAGCTCTGCTCCTCTCTTCACCCAAGTGTCCAAAACATGCGGCCGCCAGATCTGCTGATACGATTACAAAGTCGATCAGCGACCTTTGGCCTAAGGTGGACCGGTACCAGGTACACTTGTGGACCACCCTATGTTCGAACATGGTGTTTGTTATGGCCAGTCCATGACTAGCACAGAAGTCCAATAACAAAACACCACTCTGGTTCAGATCGGGCAGGCCGTTCATCCCAATCACTCCCCTCCAGGTTTCTCCATCATTGCCCACGTGTGCGTTGAAGTCCACCAGTAGAACTATGGAGTCCCCGGATGGAACCCTTTCCAGGATGTCACCCAAGGACTCCAAGAAGGCCGGATACTCTGAGCTGCTGTTTGGTGCGTAGGCACACATGAACACTGACCTGTTCATGTGAGATCTACTTTTGATCAGTAGTTTTCTCTCTGGTTTCGGAGTGTACGCCGACCGACGCCCGCTGGTACAGTATGAAGCACTTCCGCGTCTCAAGTGTGAAACGTCACCCCCCTCCCCACACCAACCACGTGGCTTCTTACGTCATCTTTACAAACCACGCCCTTTTTGCAGACGTCACTCCAAGATCAATAGTGCAGTAGTAGCTAATATACCAATAGAGTTTATTGTTTTACTGTAGTATTTAAATAACTAATAATATACCTAGTATTCATTTTTTTAATATGGAAATTAGTTAACGGTTATAATGCACATGCTACACTAGTCTTAGTACAAGTTCAAGTATTTTTATTGTCACTTCACAGTTTACACGTGAGTATAAGCAGTGAGTGAAATTCTTGTGTGCAAAACGCCCGACAGCCGACAGTAGTTATAAAGGAATACAAAATAGAACATAGAAATAGAACTAGGATAGAAATTCTGTATAAAATAAAATAAAATAAAATATACAACAAAATACACAACAAAATATCCAGGGGAGCAGTACACATATAAATCAATGTAATAAAATATACATTGTTATATGCTGACATTCACAGAATGTCACAGAATACCTTCTCAGACAGTCAACACAACGCTAGCACCAGCAATTAGCACCAGGACTAGCACTAACACCAGCACTAACACCAGCACTAGCAGTAACACCAGCACTAGCACTAGCAGTAACACTAGCACTAGCACTGGCAGTAACACCAGCACTAGCACCAACACCTAGCACCACTACCAGCACCAGGACTAGCACTAACACTTAGCACTAGCACTTAGCTCATAACATTGATGCCAAACTTGTTCAGCAGCCTGATGGCCTGACTGTGGAAGCTGTCTCTGAGTCTGCTCGTGCGGCACTTGATACTGCGGTATCGCCTGTATCGGTAGAAGTGTGTATCGTTCGTGGCTGGGGTGGTTATTGTCTTTAGTAATCCTTTTCGCCTTGGCCACGCACCGCTTGGTGTATATATCCAGGAGGGAGGGAAGCTCACCTCCAACGATGTACTGGGCCATCCGCACCACCCTCTGTAGTGTTCTACGCTCGAGTGCGGTGCAGTTCCCGTACCAGACGGTGATGCATCCTGTGAGAACACTCTCGATGGTACTGGAGTAGAATGTTCTGAGGATGCGGGGGCACATGTTGAATTTCCTCAGTCGCCTGAGGAAATACAGGCGTTGTTGGGCCTTTTTCACCACGTGTGTGGTGTGCGTGGTCCATGTGAGGTCCTCGGAGATGTGCACGCCGAGGAACTTGAAACTGCTGACCTTCTCTACTGCAACACCGTCTATGGAGATGGGGGCGTGCTCTCCTCTCCGCTTCCTGTAGTCCACGATCAGCTCCTTGGTCTTCTTGACGTTGAGGGCGAGGTTGTTCTCTTGGCACCACTGTGCCAGTGATCCGACCTCCTCCCTGTAGGCTGTCCCGTCGTCGTCGGCGACACTGTCGTGTCGTCAGCAAACTTGATGATGACGTTGGAGCTGTGCATAGCCATGCAGTCGTGGGTGTACAGGGAGTAGAGGAGAGGGCTCAACACGCATCCCTGAGGGGCTCCAGTGTTGAGGGTCAGTGGCTCTGAGGTGGTGCTGCCCATCCTCACCACCTGGCGGCGGCCCGACAGGAAGTCCAGTATCCAGCTGCACATGGTCGGGTGCAGGCCTAGACTCCTGAGCTTGGTGTCGAGCTTGGCACAAACTATCGTGTTGAACGCTGAGCTGAAGTCCACAAACAGCATTCTCACACAACAGTTCTTCCCCTCCAGGTGAGAGAGGGCGGTGTGAAGTGCCATGGCAATCGCATCGTCGGTGGATCCGTTTTGACGGTACGCAAATTGCCATGGGTCCAGCGTGGCAGGCAACATGGAACAAATGAAGTCCTTGACCAACCTCTCGAAGCATTTACTGACAATCGAGGTGAGGGCTACGGGTCTCCAGTCATTCAGGCAGGTTACCTTGGGGTGTTTCGGGACAGGCACGATGATGGACATCTTGAAGACCTCGGGAACAACAGCCTGGGACAGGGACAGGTTGAAGATGATTGATGACTCCTGCCAACTGGTCTGCGCATGCTCTGAGGACGCGCCCCGGGATGTGGTCGGGGCCTGCCGCCTTCCGGATGTCCACCCGCTTGAAGGCTCTGCGCACGTCAGCCTCTGAGATGTTCAGCAGGCTGCTCTCCTCAGGCAGCGCTGACTTCGGCGGGCTGCCGTTCACGTCGAACCGGGCGAAGAAGGTGTTTAGCTCGCCAGGGAGGGAGGTAGAAGAGTTCTCTACACCGCTGGTTCTCCCTCTGAAGTCTGTGATTGTCTGCAGCCTCTTCCACACACCCCTCACGTCATGGCTCTTGAATTTGTCCTCCACCCTGTTCTTATACTCCCGCTTGGCAGAGCCGATGGTCTTGCGGAGGTCGTAGCGGGCTCTCGTATATTCCACCATATTCCCGGAGTCAAAGGCGGGAATATGGTGGAATGTACGAGAGCCCGACAATAGTACAATATCATTTCAAAATGGACCTATGCAGAATATATTAATTGTGGGAAAAGTAATTTTATTATTGTGTGTATCGGTGGGAATTGTTGCTATTATTTTTAAATGCTTTAACTTTGCTTTAGCTTTGACTCATTATTTTATTGTGTTAGGTCAGGTCTAAGGTTCAATATATTATAGGCCGACTGTATAGGCTTTGGTTAATATAATAATAATAATAATAATAATAATGATTATTATTATTATTATTTGTATTACTATTATTATAGCTGCTCTATAACAATTTCGTTGTGCCTTTTTCATTACACAAGAGAAGGGTTAGGGCAGCTGAGTCACATCAGTCTATAACCCAGTAGGCCTGTATGAACCTATCTTACCCGATTCAGAAATAAACCTCCTTTTTCAGTTGAGATTACATGTAAAGTCCAACCCATTTGCCTGGAATATATGGGAAATAATCAGATATTATTCAAATAAGAGTTACCTTCAGACATCAGCGTTGTCTCAGGCCTCAAGAAATGTAAGACACGTTTGGTGAGTGTGTGTGTGTGTGTGTGTTTCAAACTGTTGTGTGAAAACATCCCATAGAAGGGCATGTTTGCTGTTTACTGCCCTGCAGTGTATGGACACTAAACAGGAAGCCACTAACATATTCACTGGGACTGATACATGCTGTGGTACACAATATATATACACTGAACAAAAATAAAAACGCAACACTTTTGTTTTAGCTCCAATTTTTCATGAGTTGAAAGCAAAGATCTAAGACTTTGTCTATGTACACAAAAGGCCTATTTCTCTCAAATTTTGTTCACAAACTTCTTTAAATCTGTGTTACTGAGCACTTCTCCTTTGCCGAGATAATCCATCCACCTGACAGGTGTGGCGTATCAAGATGCTGATTAGACAGCATGATTATTACACAGGTGTGCCTTAGGCTGGTCACAATAAAAGGCCACTCTAAAATGTGCAGTTTTATCTTGAAAAGAGACATTTATAGGCACTGAAGTATGGATTTCACAGATATGCAGGGGGGGGGGGGTCAGAAAACCAGTCAGTATCTGGTGTGACCACCATTTGCCTCACGCAGTGCAACACATATCCTTCACATGGAGTTCATCAGGTTGTTGATTGTGGCCTGTGGAATGTTGGTCGACTACTCTTCAATGGCTGTGCGAAGTTGCTGGATATTGGCAGGAACTGGAACACGCTGTCGTATACGCCGATCCAGAGCATCCCAAACATGCTCAATGGGTGACATGTCTGGGGAGTATGGAGGCCATGCAAGAACTGGGATGTTTTCAGCTTCCAGGAATTGTGTACAGATCCTTGCAACATGGGGCCGTGCATTATCATGCTGCAACATGAAGTGATGGTGGTGGATGAATGGCACAACAATGGGCCTCAGGATCTCATCACGGTATCTCTGTGCATTCACAATGCCATCAATAAAATGCACCTGTGTTCGTTGTCCGGAGCATATGCCTGCCCATACCATAACCCCACCGCCACCATGGGCCACTCTAGTCACAACGTTGACATCAGCAAACCGCTCACCCACATGACGCCATACACACTGTCTGCCATCTGCCCGGTACAGTGAAAACCGGGATTCATCCGTGAAGAGAACACTTCTCCAAAGTGCCCGACGCCATCGAAATTCTTTGGTTATGCAAACCAATTGTTGCATCAGCTGTCCGGGTGGCTGGTCTCAGACGATCTTGCAGGTGAAGATGCCAGATGTGGAGGTCCTGGGCTGGCGTGGCTGACACGTGGTCTGCGGTTGTGAGGCCGGTTGGATGTACTGCCAAATTCTCGGAAACGAATTTGGAGACGACTTATGGTAGAGAAATGAACATTCAATTCACGGGCAACAGCTCTGGTGGACATTCCTGCAGTCAGCATGCCAATTGCACGCTCCCTCAAAACTTGCGACATCTGTGGCATTGTGCTGTGTGATAAAACTGCACATTTTAGAAGAGTGGCCTTTTATTGTGACCAGCCTAAGGCACACCTGTGCAATAATCATGCTGTCTAATCAGCATCTTGATATGCCACACCTGTCAGGTGGATGGATTATCTCGGCAAAGGAGAAGTGCTCACTAACACAGATTTAAACAAGTTTGTGAACAAAATTTATGAGAAATAGGCCTTTTGTGTACATAGAAGAAGTCTTAGATCTTTGCACAAGCAAAATAAGAGTTGTAGAAATTATTGGAAACTCTAGACTGCCATGACATACATGTTCTTTACAAGTGTATGTAAACTTTTGACCGCAACTGTATATACAGATCCTTTCCAAAAAATGTGAATATCATGGAAGTTAGTTTTTTTTCATTATTCTCCTTAGCCCAGGTGAGATGCTTCCGACGTTGTCTCAGGTTCAGAAGTGGAGGAATCCGACAGTTGTAGCCCATTTCCCGATACGTCTGTACGTGGTGGTTTTTGAAGCACTGACTCCAGCCTCAGTCAACTCCCTCTGAATCTCCACCAAATTTTGTAATCGTCTTTGCTTGACAAGCCGCTGAAGCCCACGGTCATCCCTTTTGCTTGTGCACCTTCTCCTGCCACATTTTTCCCTTCCACTAAACTTTCTATTGATATGCTTGGACACTGCACTCTGTGAACAGCCAGCATCCTTAGCGATGACCTTTTGTGGCTTACCCTCCTTGTGGAGGGTGTCAATGACTGTCTTCTGGACAACTGTCAAGTCGTCTTCCCCATGCAGTCTTCCCCATATTGAACCAAACTGAGATACAATTTAACGACATAGGAAAACTTTGCAGGTGAGTTAATTAGATAATTACAGTGTGACACTCAGTCTAAAACGTTCATTCTCTGAAATAACTGAGAAGGAAATGCTGATTTTCTTCACACTATTCTAATTTCTTGAAATACTGTTTTGGGGGTTTTCTGGCGCTGTAAGCCAAAAGTATGAAAAATGAAACAAAGGCTAGAAATATTTCACTTTGTGTGTAATGAATCTATAATCTCTGGAAGTTTCACTTTTTGAATGGAATCATGGAAAAAAACCTTTCCATGATATTACATTTTTTTTGGAAAGGATCTGTATATGAATATATTTTATGAATATATTTTTTCCCTCTTAACAGGAATCATGTCTGGAGACATTGCCAAGGGAAAGAAGTCGTTTGTCCAGAAGTGTGCCCAATGCCACACGTTAGAAAATGGTGGAAAGCACAAAGTCGGGCCGAACCTCTGGGGTCTGTTCGGCCGCAAGACGGGCCAGGCTGAGGGCTATACATACACGGATGCCAACAAAAGCAAAGGTAAGCCCAGCAGAATTGTCAAAAATCATATTCCTAATAAAAATGCGGCTTGATTACGATCCAGTGACAAGCTCCATGGGCATTTACATGTACATTCCATTTAGGGCACTTTTGTCCAAAGCACAGCTGTCTATAAAGAGAATCTCATGGTGTTGGGTCTTGTTTGTAGCATTGTCTTAATATTTTTATTTGTTTCAATGTTCCCCCAGGTATCACCTGGGAAGAGGACACCTTGATGGTATACCTGGAGAACCCGAAGAAGTACATCCCAGGAACCAAGATGATCTTCGCTGGCATCAAGAAGAAGAGTGAGAGAACTGACATCATCGCATACCTGAAGTCTGCAACTTTGTAATGACCTCCGGGCACGATGACCATAACCTTCTATGTTGTCATTCTTTGTCGCAAGTGCATGGCGTGTTACTGCGGGTGGTGGATGGGGGCCATTTTAAGAAACTTTCAATATCCATCCATCCATCCATTTTCGTCCGCTTATCCGGGGTCGGGTCGCGGTGGCAGCCGGCTAAGCAGGGCCTCCCA
>PIJE02000918.1:180967-191382 GCA_002895965.2 Coryphaenoides rupestris | reverse complement strand
AAAAAAGGAATGTAAACACCTACCAGAATGAAAGACGGAACTCGTGGGGGGAATAAAAAGATTTACAATTAATGAAAAAAGATTCCAGATCAGGAGAACAGTGTTGTAGGATCACTGTCACGTCGTTACACCAGCCACTGTTAGTGTAGAAACACCAACCTCCGCCTTTCGTTTTGCCGGAGAGTTCTGTGTCCCGGTCCGCTTTGACGAGTTGGAAGCCTGCCAGCTGCAGCGCAGAGTCCGGAATCGATCCACAGCCACGTCTCCGTGAAGCACAAAACAGAAGATGAAGAAGTGTCTGTTTTTCCCCAACAGCAGCTGAAGTTCATTCCCAGTGAACGCACGTTAGAGAGAAATATTCCAGCTAACGCTCGTGCGATGTCCGCGTCGGCGGAGACGCACGAGCACACCAGCGCGTCTTCCTCTCCTCCGGCGTTTCACTGCATGTACAAAGGTGAGCACACCTTTGACCAGAATGTCCAGTAATTCCACAGATGTGGCGATTAAAGTGGGAAATAAATCCGCAGGGGTTGTAGCCCTGATGTTTATGAGCTCTTCTCTGGTGTACGAGCTCCGGGAATTATCACAAAAAACTGGATTAACAAACAAGACAAAACAACGCGCACCAACGCACCGAGGCGGCCGTCCATGGCGCCATCATGTGTGGTGTGTGTGGTCCTCTGAGATGTGCACGCCGAGGAACTTGAAGCTGCTGACCCTCTACTGCAACCCCGTCTATGGAGATGGGGGCGTGCTCTCCTCTCCGCTTCCTGTAGTCCACGATCAGCTCCTTGGTCTTCTTGACGTTGAGGGCGAGGTTGTTCTCTTGGCACCACTGTGCCAGTGATCCAACCTCCTCCCTGTAGGCTGTCTCGTCGTCGGCGATCAGTCCCAACACTGTCGTGTCGTCAGCAAACTTGATGACGTTGGAGCTGTGCATAGCCATGCAGTCGTGGGTGTACAGGGAGTAGAGGAGAGGGCTCAACACGCCGTCGGTGGATCTGTTTTGACGGTACGCAAATTGCCATGGGTCCAGCGTGGCAGGCAACATGGAACAAATTAAGTCCTTGACCAACCTCTCGAAGCATTTACTGACAATCGAGGTGAGGGCTACGGGTCTCCAGTCATTCAGGCAGGTTACCTTGGGGTGTTTAGGGACAGGCACGATGGACATCTTGAAGCCCTCGGGAACAACAGCCTGGGACAGGGACAGGTTGAAGATGTCTGCGAAGACTCCTGAGGACCGACTTAGTAGGAACAACGTCTATGCATTTCTTGATGAACCTGGTGACTGCGGACGCGTACTCGCTGATGTTATTGTCCGACGCGACCCGGAACACCTCCCAGTCAGCGTGATCCAAACAATCCTGCAGCATACTCAGATTGGTCCGACCAGCATTGGACCTCCTTCACAGCGATTGGTTGCTGCTTCAGTCTCTGCCAGTAGGCGGGGAGTAGTTGGATTGAGCGGTGGTCCGATTTGCCGAACGGTGGGCGGAGGAGGGACTTGTAGCCGTCCCGGAAGTGGGGTGTAGTAGTGGTCGAGGATCCGCTCGCCCCGTGTGTTGCTTGTGATGTGTTGGTAGAACTTCGGGAGAACCTTCTTCAGGTTCGCCTTATTGAAGTCCCCCGCCACAATGAAAGCAGCCTCCGGGCGAGCCGACTCCTGTTCGCTGATAGCCCCATAAAGTTCCTTCAGCGCTATGTCCGTGTTGGCTTGAGGGGGAATGTACACAGCAGTCAGTTACTGCTGTAAACTCCCGCGGTAGCCAGAATGGTCGGAACATAAGCATCAGGTACTCCAGGTCCGGGGAACAGAAGGACTTGAGGGTCTGCACATGACTCTGGTTGCACCAAGTTCTGTTTATCATGACAGACCCCCCTCCTCCACGATCTTTACCAGAGAGTCTGTTCTGTCCGCGCGGTGGACGGAAAATCCTGTCGGCTCAATGGCTGAGTCGGCAACCCCCTCCGACATCCATGTCTCCGTCAGGCAGATGATGCAGTTGTCCTTTGTTTCCTGGTGGAATTGGATACGAGCCTGTAGTTCGCATAACTTACTGTCCAGAGACTGTACATTAGCCGTAGAATGGTGGGTAGTGGAGGTCGATTGGCACGACGTCTCAGCCTGACGAGCACGGCGGCTCGATTCCCTCTCCGTCGGCGACGCTTGCGTGTGATCGCGCCTAAGATGGACGGAGATAGTCTAGCTACGACTCCGGGCGGGACGTCCGAGTCGAACGACCTGAAAAACTCCAGTAGGCGGCGAGCGACTGTCGTTCTAATCTCCAGAAGTGTGCAACTGTCGTAAGTGAACTTGCTAACTTCCTGTGCAAGGATAGTCGCAATCAAACTTGCACACCTAGCAAAAATAGCTGATGGCATGGCAATGCAGAACTCCAAATGTGCATTTCCTCCTTGTATAGGATTATAATAAGACCCTCTGGTAAGCCCTCTAAACAACAAGTCAGACCATCTAGGGTTTCAGATTAGCTTGGAATGGACCTCCCAATGTGGAACCATCTTCATAGGAAACATTACCCCGTCCTGTTGGACTGTTGACATCCTGGGCGTGGTACAGGTTCAAGACAGTAAGTACTGGAGTCTCCCCCGCCACTGTGAACACATAAGAAACGGAGGACTTTGTCCTCCTGGAGTATTGAAACTGATCTCACTGTTATGGAGGACTTTTTGTTTTTAACCATACAAAGTTTTATATTCTATACTACTGCAATGTGTGGGAGACAAGTCCACTATTTTAGCTGTAGAGTATGTTCAGATAGGTACTAACATATCACAATGTATGTTGCAGTCATGTGGTAGAGTTTAACTTCTGTGACAGCTGATCAAAAGGTCAGAATAAAATTGACAAAAGGTGTTAAAAATACCAAAGAGCATCAATAGTAAAATGCTACTTAGCCACAATCAGGTGCTGGGTGGTGGTGGTTTCTCCAGGGATCCATGCAGCAAGTATGGAAATGCCAAATAGTCTGCAGTTTTAAATGTTTTCCAGTCTTCGATGAAATGTTCACGCAAGTTGCCGTCTAATACCTTATCTTATCATGCCTTCATACTTGTATATTTTAACTAAATTTGTAAATCCTTTAGTTTATTTTTAATCATTCTGTTTTATACTGTATCGCTCCGTAACCGGGCACAAGAATTTCCTTCGGGATAAATAAAGTTATATTCTATTCCAAGACCGCAGTTTGGGACGCAGCAAGAGTGACGCCATAATTAAGTGTTGAAGATATATTTGCTAAAGTGGCGAGACAAGCCAACGGGTGTTGGTTTGTGTCATGTACAAGTCAAATAAATTTGATGGTTACCAAGAGAAACGGGGTACGATAGTGATTAGGCTACGCAAATGCCAATCCTCAATGTACTGCCAAGAGCCTATTCCTACTCCTGCCTGCCTAATCAAGTGGCCATCTCCACACCAAAAGCTGCAGCACAAGATAAGATCCTGCTCTGTACTCATTAGAGGTTCACAAACTGCCAATTCATCCAACTGGAATACAAACATTCCAGTCAGAACCAACCCAGCAAAGTAATATAACCAGCACCTCACCTTGAGCTGAAGGAGGGAAGGTCTTGCAGTCCTTTGGTCATCTTCTCATTACAGACACATCCAACAGACTTACCTTGAGGTGATCTAGTGGTTTGTTGCTGTTGGTTTATACTATTCATCCCATTGTGACTTTACATTACAATGCCCCCATGTGTAACCATATTAACCACTACCTTGAAACTCAAATCCTTCCCTAAAACATGCAAGCCTTCAATGCAAAATAGTAACACACCTTTACAAATTACCTCATCAATTCAAGTTATAATCTATACAATAACCATATCTCTGCACTGTTACTAAAAGCAAACAGTGGATCTTGCCAAGACCATAACATTTAATTAAATACATCTACAGATGTTAATGGAGAGGGAAGGACTGAGATAAATATGTATAACTGATCATTCAAATCAACCCTCATTTCTAAATCTCAGCCAACAATCCCCTCTCCACTTCCTCGTTACTCTCAAAAGCTTTGCATTTACATCACATGAGTTGCCTTATTGATGGGGGTGTGGTCTGACTGACCAGAGATGCATGCTGGGATATGGTGCCATCTGAAGTCTACAGTTCTGCATATGTGCCCCTCCAAGAGAAACCAAGTGTTCAAGAGTGTCGTAACATCAGTTGCATGAGGTGGGGGTAGGGAGGGAAACTGCAGACAGTTAATCTTCAGCAATAACACATTCCAGTAAATCATCTCATGTAAACTTGTCCAGAGTTTGTCCATTAGTCCAAAATCCATTGTCCATCCATTGTTCTTAGTCAGTGCAGTCCTATAGTTTTCCTTCCGTTCCCAGATGGAATGAGGAGCCAAGTGTTTTAACTTTCCAGGCCTTTGATGCATCCTGAATTCCGGTCAAAGACGAGTCAAGGAGCCTAGTGAAGTAGCATACCCATGCAGCTCAAACCTCCATGCCAATTACATGCCAGGCCAAACCTACAGCACCCGTGCTAGGTCAATTCTCAGGGTTAGGGGGTTAGGGTCAGTGGAATCTGATATTGGTCATGGATAATGCAGGGTGTCTCCAGGAGGTATACAATGTTGTCTTCATATTCCTGAAGTGGCGTCTTGTCAGTGTTTCCTTGAATGAAAAGCCGTCACAGATGCCTTGTGGTGTGGTGGTAGGCTGAAGAGAAGGATCCTCCATCATCTCTTCGGAGCAGTCCTCTGCTGGCTCAGATGGAAGCGTTTCATCTACTTCAACCCCAAGGTGCAAGCCTTTCTCAGTGACCACAGAACCACTGGACCTGGAAGATGGGTTCTCTTAAATCAGTGAAGTCACCAGTTCTGCATGTGTGCCCCTCCAAGAGAAACCAAGTGTTCAAGAGTGTCGTAACGTCAGTTGCATGAAGTAACCATCTCGGAAAGATCCCAACTAGGATCCTTTTTTAACTGAAGTTGTGTTCTACCCCAGGTGGGTGGCAGAGAAACCATCGGCAAGTCTTCAAAATCTATGTAGAGGAATGCTGAAGTGGGTTCCCTGGTTCTCTGGTGAGGGGAAGAGCCCTTTCTTCTTGCCCTTGACATTTCTCCTTCGGGAATCCCTTTCTCCATCTTGAAGGACATTCCAGCTCATGCAACCCACGTGAGACGGCCGATTGAACACTTGGTATCTCTTGGAGGGGCCCGTCTACAGAACTGTAGACTCCAGACAGCACTGTATCCAGCATGCATCTCTGCACACTCTGACCACTCCCATCAGCAAGACGACATGCATGTGATAAAGATGCAGAGTTCAGGAAAGCAGCGTGAAAGTGGACAGAAGAAATCAGAACCTCTAACCTAAGAGGTTACCTCAACCAACCAAGAAGCCTAAAACAATACATACCCCAGCATAAAATGGAAAATGGTGACTTACAGTTCGCAGTATCTTCTTCATAGTTAACTTGTGACTCACAGAACTAGTTTTCTTCATCTTCTTCATAGTTGACCTGTGAAGGAGTGGAACGAGTAGTGTGTTTGTAACAGGACCCAAAATGCAGCACAACACGAGACTTTAGGAAATGTTTACTGAGAAAGTTCTGGTATGGTACAGGTAGGGCGATAACTCTATCTTGAGTCCTCTACATTACTTTATCTTCGTTGTACTTAATTGTACAGGGCCTTCGTAATCTACTCGTTTACTCTTTTTGTCTTGTTTGTACCGCTACAAACATTTGAGATGTTTGTGTGAGCTGGTCACTTAAGTGGGACAGGTGTTCCTTATTTTCATATTCGCTCTGTTTTTGTTGTGGTGTTTGGTTGCCGTGTTCTTTGACTTTTTGTTTTGCAGTGCTTGTGTTTGTCTATTTCATGCGTGGTCGTTTTATTGTTGGTTTGGATTGGGCTTCCGCATGCTTTTATTTTGTAGTGTGTTGTGCATAGGTCTCCGTGGACCTCAACTCAATCCCGCTGCTCAGATCAGCGAATATGAGTTACACCTGAGACTATGGATGAAGTGGATTGGCAGCTCGGGTAGCCTATGCAGAGAGGCTGGAGCTGAATGAGTGAATGGACTATTCCCAAGAGGCGGGGCTTATGTGCAATCAACGCAATAGGACACACCTGGGAGAGGTGTGATATAAGGAGAGCCTGTGTGAGCTGGTGACGGAAGAAGTTGGGAAAAGTCGGGGGGGGGCGTCAGGTGTCTTCCTCTCACACACACATGAACATCTCCCCATCTCTTCCTCACACACACATGAACATCTCCCCATCTCTTCCTCTCACACACACCAAAAATATGCATAGCCACTGTCAGGGTAATAACATTTTCATAGTCTTATCTAGTTAATTCGGGGAGTGCTCCGAATTAACGGACCCACCCCCCCCATCATTACAGCGAATTAACGGACCCTCCCCCCCATTAGAACCGCGAATTAACGGACCCTCCCCCATCAGAACCACGAATTAACGGACCCCCCCCATCAGAACCGAATTAACGGACCCCCCCCCATCAGAACCGCGAATTAACGGACCCTCCCCCATCAGAACCGCGAATTAACGGACCCCCCCCCATCAGAACCGCGAATTAACGGACCCCCCCCCCCATCAGAACCGCGAATTAACGGACCTCCCCCCCATCAGAAACCGCGAATTAACTGACCCCCCCCCCCCCAAACCCCCCTCCCCCCCATCAGACCGCAAATTAAACGGACCCCCCCCCATCCCCTCCCACATCAGAACCGCGAATTAACGGACCCCCCCCCATCAGAACCGCGATTTAACGGATTTTTACTGCTCTCCACCTGAAGAAACAGACCTAGCGTCCTTTACTTTTGTTAGTATTTAAAGTTTGGGTTACATTTTAGAGTTCCTAGGTCTCTTTTAAAACACCTAGGTGGCGTTGTCGGACAGCCCCGACCCGTACGCCCGGCATTGGTCACATTTGCTGCCCTGCCAAAGGTATTTGTAGCTTTTAGTTTTATTTGCAATATTGCAAGTGAACTTGTATTCTTGTGTTCAGGCAGATACGGCACGTTTGCACAGTTATACGTTTACATTTAACTGTTTCATTGCCATTTTATTTTTCTATAGTTGAACTAATGTAGGAGGAGGGCACTCACTCACACAAGGCCACGCCGATGACCACGAAGCCGGGAAGCAGGGTGGAAGCAGGAGATGGCCCAACAGCCGCAGATATGGGCGGACAGGAATCGAGGTCGGGGACAGAAGGAGGCCCCGGGTAGGTCGGGGACAGAAGGAGGCCCCGGGTAGGTCGGGGACAGGCAGGGTCCCCAACTGGAGCTCGACCAGGGAATCGCTGGAAAGACTTGCAGACATTGGCGAAGCTGAGCCGGTGTGTGCGCTGAGTTTATATTGGGAGTGATTGATGGCAGGTGGAGGTGATCAGGTGATTAGTTGGTAATTGACGGTGAAGGTGGAAAGTCACACAACTGGAATGCGGGACATGACACTGTTGTCATTTTGTTTTTCTTTGTGTAGTTTTCTTTCCCTAGATGTCACTTTTATTTAACTTTTATTTAGCTTGGAGAGGAAGAAATTAGTTTAAAAATGTTTGACATCGGGTTAGGAAGACTTCTTCGGTATTTGAAAGAAAGTGAGCTGATCAAAAGAATTGAGTGCTCAGTGAAATATAGTTGTTTTTTTAATTATAATTAGTAAGATAAGATAGAACTTTATTGATCCCAAAGGAAATTCTTGTGCCAGGTTGCATAGCAATACAGTACCATAAAACAATAGAGGAATAAACTGTAGAATAATACAAAATAATATAACAGTTTTACAAATGTACAGTACATTTGTTTTAATTAGGTTCTCTGGTCCACACTCCGACACGGTAGGGGGCGGTACTGCGCCTCAACGCGCCGAACCAGAAAAAGGAAAAAGAAGAAAGAAAAGAAGAAAGAAGAGCCCGCCCCCTCCCGTCCACCGTGAATCTTGACGCTCTGTGCGGAAGTGACGTGAGAGGGGCGGGCGGGTTTAGTTTCAGCTACATCCGGTTGACGTCAAGGAGTCTGAAGAGCGACGAGGTAACAAACCAACACAACATGTCGCGCTGCTCGGTGTTTACGTGCTGCACGGTTTTAGGTGCTTTGGTTGCTTGGATTGTTTGGTCGCCGCGTTACTGAGATAGTGGAGATAATGAAGATAATCGAAGATAATGACAGATCCGTGCCCTTGACTGCTCTGTGCTAACCCAGCTAGCATGCTAGCAAGGTGCCTCAAGAACAGTCACACGTGAATGTTATTATTATTAGTTATTAGTTATTATGTTATTATTATAGTTATATTATTATTATTATTATTATATTATTATCATTATTATTATATTCATCTTATGTTATGATTATTGTTATTATTATATTGTTATTATTGTTATAATATTCTGATTATTATTGTTATTATATTATTATTGTTATGATATTGTTGTTATTATTATTTTTATTATTACACAGAATAACACCACAGTAGAGAAATAAACTGTAGAATAATACAAATAAAATAACAGATTTACAAATGTACAGTAGGTCTAAGTGCTAGAAGTATACAACTATTTTAAGATATTCTGTCTGCAAAACAATTTGGCAATAATTAAAGTGTAATACATGGGTAATAATATTAATAGTGGTAAGAGGGAGTATTGCACATGATATAAAGAATATTAAGAATACTGCACATAATGATGAAAGGTAATGCAGCATGGTCATATTGCAAGGACAATGTTGAGAAGAAGTATTGCACATGACATTAAGAATATTGCACATGATGATGAGAGGAGATGAGAGGTAATATTGCAAGGTCATATTTAGAGGTAACATGATATTAATAATAATATAGCACATGATATTGAGGATATTGCACATGATGTTGGGAAGAAATATTGCACATGATACTGGGTGATGCGGTGTTCCTCTGCACCTCCTCTATCTCCTCCTGTGTTTCTGTGCCTCCTCCAGCGTCATGTTGCGCGTTCCAGCCGTCGGCCGAGCTCTGGCCGCGGCCGCCAAGGGCAGCATGGCTCCGTCCAGCTGCGGTAAGCTGGGCGCTCTTTACGTTCACATTCAGGGCGTTTAGGGACAAGAAGCTCTTGTCCAAAGTGCATTGGTCCAATGAGGGTGAAACAGCAATTTATTATCTGACGGTACAGTAAGATTTGAATAGACATTTCAAGCACTCGTAATAGGCCAGGTTGACCCCTTGTTGGTAAACAGCAAGGTAGCTGGGATAAGATGCTAGGATAAGATGCTGCACAATGCTCAGTACTATTTTAGCTGCCAGGCCGTTTGAACGTACTATTAAGTGCCAGTGGAGATCCAAGGGGTTCAAACCCTGGTTGGGTAAGTGGGAGTGGTGAAGGGGGAGGGGGTTAAAGTAGCAGCCAGTTGACAGTGCACTGTCTATGTTGTGTTTCAGCACGTAGCCAGTCCCGCGCTGCCAGCAACATGGTGGAGGTGTTTGTGGATGGGAAGCCCGTGGAAGTGGAGCCTGGCACCACCGTGTTGCAGGTAAAGGACGGGAACTGCAGACGTGTCCGTGATCGCACAGCTCCACGGCTGGTTTACACGTCTGGTTTACTTGTCTAGACGTGGGACCACATGTCAGAGCAACCCTGGAGAGATCAGCACCTACAGCTGGGCAATATTTCAATATTGGCGTTCATTATCGTTCGTCTTCGAACGGTATTGTATCGTCATGAAATTAAAGATATCGTCAGACCCAGTTTTATCGTATTAATTAATGACGGTGAGAAGATATGTCCTGAAAATGATCTGATATGAGGTTTATAACGTAACTAAAACTAGTTTTAGTCAGACAACAGACGTTAAACAGTTGTATTCTTCGATGTAATACACTACAGATGTGTGTGTTCCCATGCGTGTCCCTCAGGCCTGTGAGAAGGTCGGGGTGCAGATCCCCCGGTTCTGCTACCACGAGCGCCTCTCCGTGGCGGGAAACTGCAGAATGTGCCTGGTGGAGATCGAGAAGGCTCCCAAGGTGAGATGGGGTTGCGGTGTGGTGGGTGGTGTTGGATGGTTACTCCAGGACAGAGAGGTGTTTGATGCAGGAGGAAGTGGCCTCGTGCCCAAGAGGAAGCAGCCTAATGCCCCCGGAAATCGACGACAACATGGGAATAGCCGGGCGAGTGGTGAAGGGAAGACCACTGAGTTACTGGTTCTTCTCTGGTGCCCAACTGGATGTTGATGTGTGTTGATGTGTGTTGATGTGTGTGTGTGTGTGTGTGTGTGTGTGTGTGTGTTCTCTGCCAACAGCCGGTGGCGGCCTGTGCCATGCCCGTCATGAAGGGCTGGAACATCCTGACCAACTCAGAGAAGACACGCAAAGCAAGGTACGCACACACACGCATACACACCCTCTGCAAAAGACCACAGAGATCTACACAGG
>PIJE02000918.1:173467-175967 GCA_002895965.2 Coryphaenoides rupestris | reverse complement strand
ATGAAGCCCTCGAGACACCGCTGATAAACTTGTCTTGAAGCGAGTGAAAAATCAATAAATAAATCCTTAAATGTTCCCTCTTCTTTGTTGCTTCTGTCTTTCAACTTGTGGGAAGGTTTTGGGTTTGAGGAGGACAAATATATTATAAGAATGTGAAAGAATATTGTAATCACTTTGAGGATTGCGCAGAGATGGGAGTCTACGTCTTTAGAGACGATATGTAATTGATTCATATTTAGTTACGTTGAATGACACTAATCATCCGAGAGGAATCCTACTAAAGTTCAAAGCTTTCCCAGAAGCTGAAGGTGGCCCTCTAGTCTCCTTTATAAATGAGTTAAAGTCCACGACCCTTTTTGTGTGATTTCAGTGTTTTATGTTGGATATTAATTCATATCTGATGGAACGTCAGAAGGCATTTCGAGTGCGTCTTCCATCACGTAGCATTATGGAAGATTAAGTGTCAAAGTTATTCAAAGTCAATAAAGTTATTCAAAAGTTTTTCCTTTAATTCAATAAACTGTCCTCAGCACACAACCAACTCAACATGTATCACCTGATCAGTCTGATATATATAAAACATTTCTTAACTCTAAGCACAAATGAAACAGATTGTCTCTCCAGTGTTGAGAAGGTTCTCATCTTCTAGCCTAATGGGGAACAAATTCAGTAACGCGGCCAGAAGTCTCCGAGCAGCGTTGTCCGGCTTCCCTCGATCCACTCTGGTCTGGTCTGGTCTGAACTGATCCGGTCCGGTAAGGACGAGCCGAGGGCTTCAACTCAGGGTCCAGGCCACGGCTACGGTCGCCATGCAGCCGTTCATCAACGCCACGGCGTAGCGACCAGGGGCGTGTCTGGGGGAGGGGGGAGGGTGGAGGGTGGAGGGCGGGGACAGTGTGATGAGGGGGGAGACACTATAAAGTGTGTGTATGTGTGTGTGTTACCTGACGTGGGTCAGGAAGCCCGCCCCCCCCGGTGTGTAGGCGTCCACGTAGGTGAGCGAGCAGGAGAAGGCAGAGCAGGTGAAGCCGCCGAGCACAGACAACATCAGGATACTCCAGAACCCTGGAGAGACACACACACACAGACACACAGACACACACCCCCCCCCACACACACACAGACACACACTATTATATAATATTTATGCTTTCATATCCGCGGCGTGGAAACACAAAAAGCAGAAAACGATCAAGTCAATAGAATAACCAGAAGAGGTCGGAGGTCGCTCACCAAGCACAGCGACCAGCAGGCCGTCGTTCGCCCTCACTCGCTCGCCCCGCAGCTCTGGGAGGAACACACCACCCTCATCATCATCATCTTCATCAGCCAAGGGGCCATAACTGTACTGTTAGACATCCAGCTGGGCTTAATAACGTGTCTTTAATATCTATATTATTATATTAATATCTTTATTATTATATTAATATCTTTATTATTATATTAATATCTATATTATCATTTAATCAAGACAATAATACACACACACTCTCTCTCTCACACACACACACACACATAAACTCAAACACACACCGACTCAAAAATACACACACACACCTACTCACCTCTCAGGACACTCTCTCACCTCTCAGGACACTCACTCACCTCTCAGGACACTCTCTCACCTCTCAGGACACTCACTCACCTCTCAGGACACTCTCTCACCTCTCAGGACACTCTCTCACCTCTCAGGATCAGGACACGTCTCTCACCTGTCAGGACACTCACTCACCCTCTCAGGACCAGCTCACTCACCTCTCAGGACACTCACTCACCTCTCAGGACACTCTCTCACCTCTCAGGACACTCACCTCTCAGGACACTCTCTCACCTCTCAGGACACTCTCTCACCTCTCAGGACACTCACTCACCTCT
This sequence comes from Coryphaenoides rupestris, assembly GCA_002895965.2. Taxonomy (NCBI): domain Eukaryota; kingdom Metazoa; phylum Chordata; class Actinopteri; order Gadiformes; family Macrouridae; genus Coryphaenoides; species Coryphaenoides rupestris. The sequence goes on along the minus strand of PIJE02000918.1, from coordinate 174,092 downwards.
CAGGACACTCACTCACATCTCAGGACACTCTCTCACCTCTCAGGACACTCACCTCTCAGGACACTCTCTCACCTCTCAGGACACTCACTCACCTCTCAGGACACTCTCTCACCTCTCAGGACACTCACCTCTCAGGACGGGGTACAGGACGGCGCTCAGGGCGCCGCCGCCCAGCGCCAGCAGCGCGGAGCTCAGCGCGGCAAAAAACAACCACGTGACCGGTGGCCGCCGCCGGGGCCCTGTGACGTCATCATCAGCCTCGTCACTGACGTCATAGGAGCGGGGGGCTTCCTGCGGACCAGTGCGCATGTCCGTCTGTGATGAAGACTTCTCCTTCTCCTCCTTCTTCTTCAGGAGAACTTTAGTAGAGGGGCGTGGCGGGGTGTTTTACCACTTCCGGTTCCGGCTTCCGCCTGAGTGTGTGTCAAAAATAAACAAATAAATATATAAATAACAATAATACTAATAATGATAATAATAACTAATATCATATGATAATAATCATAATAACAATAATAATAATAATAACAACCACAACAATAATACTAATAATACTAATACTAATAATAAGAATAGTAATATTAGTAACAATAGTAATATTAATAACAATAATACCAATAATAAT
>PIJE02000918.1:110967-165967 GCA_002895965.2 Coryphaenoides rupestris | reverse complement strand
CTACGCGCTGTACAACGGACATCGTCAACTTCGCCAGTACCGTAGGCTATCCTCGCGCCTCTCCTCTCTCTCTCTCTCGCTCTCGCTCTCGCTCTCGCTCTTCTCTCTCTCAGTGCGACGACGGGTCAAGAAAAGGAGAGGAGGAGAGTTCACGAGGACCTTGGAAAGGACACAAGAGTCTGTCTGTGTGTGTGTGTCTGTGGTGTGGCACTGCAGCGGTTAGCAGGCTGCCGCCCCCTTCCCCTGCTCAGGTGTGGTGTCTGCTCTCTGCTCGCCAGGTGTGCCCGGCGACGACCAGGCGCGACCATGAAGGCCCTGGTGGCGTCGCTGCCCGAGGAGAACTACGCCTCGCTGCGCTACCTCATCACCTTCCTGGCTCAGGTACGCCTCTAACCCCGCCTCTAACCCCCCGCCAGTGACAATCACAAGTGGTACAGCTGTGTGTTGGCGGTCTAGTGCTTAGGAGGGGGAGGGAAGGAGGAACATTTTGGTTGTTTGCTTTCTAAAACTTGATCTTTTCGTCCGTCTGTCTGTCTGTCTGTCTGTCTGCCTGCCTGTCTGCCTGCCTGCCTGCCTGCCTGCCTGCCTGTCTGTCTGCCTGTCTGTGCGCCAGGTGTCGGCCAACAGCGAGGTGAACAAGATGAGCAACGGTAACCTCGCCGTGGTGTTCGGGCCCAACCTGCTGTGGGGGCGGGACAACGCCATGTCACTCAGCGCCATCGGACCAATCAACAGCTTCACCCGGGCCCTGCTGGACCTGCAGCACCTGGTGTTTGAGTAGAAGCCCCGCCCCCTCCGCCCTCCTTCCCTCCCTCCCTCTCTCACCCGTGACCAATCGTCGCTCGCATCAGATAACGATAAAGGCGTGCAGTTTGACCTTTGACCCCCCTCCCCCAGACCACGTGCTCCCAGGGTACGAGTTCCTAGCGTTACCGTAGCGACCTGCAGTGGGGACGAGCTGTCTTTCTTGTTTTCTATTCGTCTCATAATTTAGTTTTTTGTCTTTTATTTCTTTTCTTTTTTGACCAAGTTTGTGCCAAATCACCCCCCCCCCCCCCCGAGTGACCCTTCACCTTTCCTGCAAGCCCCTCCCTCACCTCAACTCTATCACCGTGGAACCTTCTCGTTAAAACAGAACCAGAGTCCTCGGAGGCGCTGGGGTGGGCGTTCCTGAGGAGAACCTCCTCCTCCTCTTCCTCCTCCGCCGTAACGTTCTTTTTTTGCGTCCGTCTCTTCCTCTTCCTCTCACTCTTCCTCTCGTTTTTCCGTGCGGCGCCAAAATAAACAGACGGGGGCAGCGGGGGTCAAGGGGTCAGCATTTCATCTGCATTCCGTCTCTCGTTCAAATGTCGGTTTTACACGACCAAGTGATCCGATAGACAATCGTACCAGTTGTGGTGTGTGTGTGTTGTGTGTGTGTGGTGTGTGTGTGTGTGTGTGTGCGCGCGTCAAGTGAACATACGTGTTTTCGGGTTCCTCGCTCGTCTCCGATTGGCTGTAACGCCGTGGTTGCCATGGCGATTAATCGTACGTTTTCGTTTTTTTTGTGCATTTTTTCTTCTTTTGCGTCCGGTACGTCATCTTCAAAACGTTCCTCAAAGTGGCCGCCGAGCACATCGGGACAGCGGACGGCTCCTTCGTCCCGTCCCACTTCCTCCAGCGATTCACGGCTGTTGTTGTGTTGTTGTTTTTGTTGTTGTTGTTGTTTATTTTGGCCACCGGTCCCACGTTCCCGCCGCTCAACGTTAAACCTCCGCTTCGCCGCTAGCCCCGGAAAACCCCTTTTTACTTTTGAAAGGGCGCGTCGCTCGGGCCCGGAGGCGTGGCCTGCGGATCCCTTTGTCGTTTCGCCGCCCGCATCTTCGCGCTACGCTAACGTGAAGCAACGGTCTGTCTTTCCACCGGCTACTGGTCAGCGTTCCGTCTGCTCGTCGTACTTCTGTGGCTGTAGCTTCAAACAATCTTTGAGGACCTTTTGGCGACGATATTTATTATCGGGGGGGAAACATGTACGACTGAAGCTGGTTCCTTACGTCTTTTCAGACTTTAATCCCAAAGTCATGTCAATGTGTGTCTTTTAAACATTGACGTGAGAAGAAGTGTGTGTGTGTGTGTGTGTGTGTGTGTGTGTGTGTGTGTGTGTGGTGTGTGTGTGTGTGGTGTGGTGTGTGTGTGTGGTGTGTGTGTGTGTGGTGTGTGTGTGTGTGTGTGTGTGTGTGTGTGTGTGTATCTCTGAATTGGAACGCAACATTTTGGCGAGGCCCCGACCCCACAAAGTTTAGACTGCACTACATTTTCAGAATGTATTCGGGCGTGGACCTTAGCCAAACGTGATTGGAAAAAAACGATAAATAAAATAAAGTATATCTTTCTAAATAGTTGTTACTGTGTTTGAGGTTTGACATTGAGGTGGTTACTCGCAGAATACCAGGCGGAGGAAGCCAAGTTCTTGTGTTTCAGTGTGTGCATGCCCCTCCGTGTCATGTGACCCCCCCGTGTGCCATAGAGTCCGCTTGTCCCGCCCACCGGGTGACGTCGAATCAGGACCGTGAGACGATCAATTGACTTCCTCCGCTCACCTTTTGTGATGGTCACAACGGGTCGTGTTTTTGGACGTGGCTCGTCGTGGCTGTTCAGGGCGTTCGCCTCGTGTGAAACGGGGGCACTTACTGTATCCAAAAAAAAAAAAGACAAAAATAACGACCAGATTCACATTCTGCTGTCGCGTTCTGTCGCTGGGAGTGGTGGCGATGGCGGCGGTGGTGGTGGCGCCGCAATCGCCATGACAAGGGGGTTCGGCGTGACGCCGGTGAACGTCTGTCGTAGATGTTTAGCTCAACAAAGGGGACGGCCGGTGTTCTCACCGGAACTCTGCTGGAGCCAAACAGGGGTTGGTGGTGTTGTTGCTGTCGTTGCTGATTGGTCGCGACGGGCCAAACGGTAATCTGTGGCTGTAACTGTAACGTCTTGGTTTCTTGTGGTGACGGAACACTTCTTTATTCGTCTTCTTCTTCTTCTTGGGTATTTTCCGACCTCGGATCTTTTACTGTAAAACATATGTTAGTGATGGCCTCATTTCTTTTCGTAGCTGTAACTTTTTTCATCATTTATTTTTTGATATGTCGTGGATCTCACGTGTGCTCTCTGTACGATGGAATGGTCATTTTTAAAACGGATATTAAATGTGTATGACGAAATAATAATAATAAAACAACCTGATGGACACGAAGCACTGGAGTCTGGCTTCACTTCATTTACACGAATGACCTGCTATTGCAATCATTAAAATCTGAGCCATCACACTCACAGCAGATCAGCTGGAGTAACATTTGGATGTCACCGTGATTGTAGATGCAGACATATGACATAAACATTGAGTATATTCATGTTTAATAACGTAGAGCAATGATTTGTGACGAGACGAAACATATTCCTTTAATATATACAATAAATATATCCAGTATGTACAGTCATGTACGTGAGCTAATTTGAAGAAACAATATGCAGGTTGTGCATGTGTGTGGTGTGTGTGTGTGTGTGTGTTCATGTGTGTGTGTGTGTGTGTGTGTTCTGTGTGTGTGTGTGTGTGTGTGTTCGTGTGTGTGTGTGTGTGTGTGTGTGTGTGTGTGTGTTCGTGTGTGTGTGTGTGTGTGTGTGTTCGTGTGTGTGTGTGTGTGTGTGTGTGTGTTTGAATTATCCAATCACGTAGAATATAACATACGTTGCCAAATGGTATTATTCTTATTATAATTATTATAATTATTATTGTTGTCATTATTATTCTTATACTTATTATAATTATGATTGTGATTGTGATGATAGTTATTATCCATAACTGTGTTACTGTGTGTGTGTCCATGAGGCCTCTGAGCGGGCCGGGCTCTTCGGGGGCGGGGCGTCGGTGGTGGAGGAGGAGGAGCTTGAGAGGCTGAAGAAACGGCGTCTGCGGCTGACCGGCGCCCTCTGGTGGACGTACGCCTGCAGCCTGCTGGTGCGCCTGCTGCTCGAGGCCGGATTCATGTAACGTCTGCATTCAGCCTGCGTTGTCTGTTCATGAATACACAGAGCCACCTCCTCCACCCGCCTCCTCCTCCTCCACCCACCTCCTCCACCTCCTCCCCTGTCTCCAGGTACGTGGTGTACGCTGTGTACCGTGGCTTCCAGACTCCGCGGCTGGTGCAGTGTGGTGAGTGGCCGTGCCCCCAGCGGGTGGATTGCTTCGTGTCGCGGCCCACGGAGAAGACCGTCTTCACCGTCTTCATGGCGGCGGCGTCCGGCGCCTGCATGCTACTCAACCTGGCTGAGCTGGCCTACCTGGTCGTCAAGGCCTGTTGCTAGGTGCTGGTGGTGGTGGGGGGGGTCGAGGGGGTCACCGTCTGCCCCCGCCCACCTGCTCCTCTCAGGGGACCTCCGACCCCGGACGGTGACCCCCCCCACCACCCCAACCACACACACAAGAGAGACACACACACACACACATACACATACAGAGACACGCTCACACAGAGACACACACACACACACACACACACACACAGACACACACACACACACACAGAGACACACACACACACACACACACACACACAGACACACACACAGAGACACACACACACACACACACACACACACACACACACACACACAGAGACACACACACACACACACAGAGACACACACACACACACACACAGAGACACACAGAGACACACACACACAGAGACACACAGAGACACACACACACACACAGAGACACACACACACACACACACACAGCTGCTGAACACCGGACTAACTCTCTTCTGGTCTGGTGTGGATCCTCCGTGGGGACCAGCATGGACAGGAGGCAGCGACAAACCAGACACGGTTTTATTTGGAAAGGACGTTCGAAAGGACGTGGGAGTCGCCGACCGGGCGCGTGAAGCCAAACGCGTGGATCACTATTTGGCATCGGTGTGTGTGGCTGACTGCGGTGGCTTTCAGTTTGGGGGGGGGGGGGGGGGGGGGGGGGGCCTCGATGTAATGTTTGTACAGATCCGTGACTCCGTGAAATATTTTCCATCTTGATTTGGACGTTTTAGTTTCCACATTTTTTGCTTTCTAAAGTGTTGATGTTGTTCTCCAACTTCTAAAATAAATCAGTAAATATCATCACTTGTAGCCCATATATCATATCCACAGTGGGGGGGGGGCGGGGGGGAGTAGGTCATGTCAGCTGACCCGCCCTCCCCCTCCCTCCCTCTGCCGGGGGGTCCGCACGGCACGCTGGAACAACACACACACACACACACACACACACCACCGAGAGAGAGCGAGAGAGAGAGAGAGAGAGAGAGAGAGAGAGAGAGAGAGGGGGGGGAGAGACAAAAAGTGTCCCTTCGGCCGCTCAGAGAGGAGAGAGGTAAGCTGCTCGCTGCTCGTCCAGGTGTGAGGCCCCGGGGACAGGTGGGAAATTGCCTCTTACACATATTAAAATCCTTCTCAGTCGTACGCGTGTGTGTGTTGTGTGTGTGTGTGTGTTGTGTGTTGTGTTGTGTGTTGTGTTTGTGTGTGTGTTTGTGTGTGTGTGTTGTGTGTGTGTGTGTGTGTTGTGTGTTGTGTGCTGTGTGTGTGTGTGTGTGTTGTTGTGTGTGTTGTGTGTGTGTGTGGTGTGTGTGTGCGCGCGCACCAGGCTGCGTCAGAGGAGCCCAGACGGCGACCCGGTTCCTGTCGTCATGAAGGACACCATCAACTTCCTGTCGGAGCGAGGTGCCCTTCAGACCCGACCTCGTCTCCATCGTCAACATTTGTGAAAAGGGTGCACGTCATTGATCCTGTCTGTCTGTCTGTCTGTCTGCCTGTCTGCCTTCCCGTCTGTCTGTCTGTCTGCCTGCCCGTCTGTCTGTCTGTGTGTTCCAGGATTGGAGATCGAGGGCATTTTCCGCCGCTCTGCCAACGTCACGCTGGTGAAGGAGGTGCAGCTCAGATATAACTCCGGTAGGCGTCCAGCACCTTGTTTCATTCCGCGGGATTACGTCGAGCCGAGCCGAGCCGAAGGTCCCCGGTTCAATTCCCCGCTTGGGGGGTGTGGGGGGGGGGACCTCTGGCGGGGCTGTCCTTGATCAGTGTACCTCAACGCCTGCCCGCTCCTCGGGTACCGCGATGTCGACGTCGATACGCATCACGATAAGCTGACGATAAGAACGCAAGATGCTTCTCTAAACTGTCTGACTGAGGATCTTTGCAGGTATATGGATGTTTAGAGTACGGAGTCGGACCAAAACTACTTTTTTTCCGATGTTTCAAACCTCCTATTTGGACATTTTAACGGCACATCTTCTCATCTCTGTTCATTTATATGATAAAACTGCGTGGGCCGATGAGTCGATGTCTTCATTTCACGACGATACAGGACCGTGCGAAGACGATATCGACGTTTCTATTTACATATGTCATTATTGCCAAGCCCTACGAGCTCGCGACGGCAACTATACTCCGATGTACGGTTCTGTGTCTGCCAGGCGAGGCGGTGAGCTTCTACGACATGGAGGACTACCACCTGGCCGCCGTCATCCTCAAGACCTTCATCAGGGAGCTGCCCGAGCCCCTGCTCACCTACGCGCTCTTACTGCATCCTCTGCCTCTATCTCTCTCTTGTGTCTCTCTGTCTCTCTCCCTCTCTCTCTCTCTCTCTCTCTCTCTCTCTCTCTCTCTCTCTCTCTCTCTCTCTCTCTCTCTACATTCTCAGCGAAGTATGGTGAAACCACAAACAGCTTTTCTTTAAAGGTGCAATGGTACTTGGATACGGAACACAAGAGTGGCGTCTCTAACTCTTTTTTGTTGGTGGCTGTGCAGTGTCGTGCGTGGTCGTGTGCACATGCCAGCGAGTTAGCGGCGTCCGCCTCCCTCCTCAGGGGCCTCGCCAAAAATAGTCGTGTCCTGCTCTTGTGCCTTCCTGCTCCGCCAGTGATGCCCAGGCTGCAAGACGACCAGCGGTGACAATGACAGGCCACCTCCACACACGAAGGCTGGACCGATCAGCCACCAGCATGCACCGAGACGAGAACATTACCGCATCGCTGCCAGCTACCTCAATCACCTATCCTGGCTCAGAGTCGCCTCTAACCCCCGCCATCTACACCCCCGCCACTGACCATCACCAAACAGGCACATCACGACGAGCATGCGCAGCGACGACAGCACGAGCGACACGGACGCACAGCTGCGACGAGGGGCAGCCGACGGGCAGCGGAGCGAGCGAGGGGCACAGGCGAGCAGCACAGCAGGCACGCGGGACTTGCAGCTGTTGCGTCAGCTCGGGGAGGTGGTTAATGAAGAGCACAGGCGGATAGTGGAGCTAGCCTTGTGAGTTGAGATGTCTGAAAAGAGTAGGAAACGCACTTGGCAGGTGGTTAGCATCGGTTGTCCCCCCCCGGGAGAGATAGATAGTCTGGTCGCCGAAAAGGTTGCCTCAAGATGTTTGAAGCTGGGACGCCACAGAATACGACGAGCAGAGCGGAAACGGTGACGGCGTAGCCCGTGAAAGACGAGCCGTTGGCGTGTCACGGGGTAGCGGGTTTTATCGGGTCACAGCGTGCGAATGATGCTGTGCCGGGCTCGTGCAGAAATGACTTCAGAGAGGGGGAGAGTCCGAAGGCAGGCCACGCCCCGGAGCATTTTGGTGTTTGCTTCTCTAAACTTGAATCTTTTTCGTCCGCTCTCTCCTGTTTCTCTCAAGTATCTGTACTCGTCTGCGCGTGGCCTGTCTGTCTCCTGTGGGCTAGCGGCGAAGCGGAGGTTTACGTTGAGCGGCGGGAACGTGGGACCGGTGGGCAAAATAAACAACAACAACAACAAAAACAACAACAACAACAACAACAGCCGTGAATCGCTGGAGGAAGTGGGACGGGACGAAGGAGCCGTCGCTGTCCCGATGTGCTCGGCGGCCACTTTGAGGAACGTTTGAAGATGACGTACCGGACGCAAAAGAAGAAAAAATGCACAAAAAAAACGAAAACGTACGATTAATCGCCATGGCAACCACGGCGTTACAGCCAATCGGAGACGAGCGAGGAACCCAAAAAACACGTATGTTCACTTGACGCGCGCACACACACACACACACACACACACACACACACACACACAACTGGTACGATTGTCTATCGGATCACTTGGTCGTGTAAAACCGACATTTGAACGAGAGACGGAATGCAGATGAAATGCTGACCCCTTGACCCCCGCTGCCCCCGTCTGTTTATTTTGGCGCCGCACGGAAAAACGAGAGGAAGAGTGAGAGGAAGAGGAAGAGACGGACGCAAAAAAAGAACGTTACGGCGGAGGAGGAAGAGGAGGAGGAGGTTCTCCTCAGGAACGCCCACCCCAGCGCCTCCGAGGACTCTGGTTCTGTTTTAACGAGAAGGTTCCACGGTGATAGAGTTGAGGTGAGGGAGGGGCTTGCAGGAAAGGTGATCCTGCGTGGAGGGGGGTGAGTTTGCACACAACCTTCGGTCAAAAAAAAAAATAAAGACCAAAAAAAAACTAAGATATTGAGACTAATAGACAACACAAGAAGACCCAGCTCGTCCCACTGCAGCGCTACGTACCGCTAGAATCTTTATACCCTGGACACCTGTTGGGGGGGGGCAAAGCTCAAACCACCCTTTATCGGTTAGCTTATCGAGCACATTTCACGGGTGAGAGAGGGAGGGAGGGAAGGAGGGCGGAGGGGGCGGGGCTTCTACTCAAACACCAGGTGCTGCAGGTCCAGCAGGGCCCGGGTGAAGCTGTTGATTGGTCCGATGGCGCTGAGTGACATGGCGTTGTCCCGCCCCCACAGCAGGTTGGGCCCGAACACCACGGCGAGGTTACCGTTGCTCATCTTGTTCACCTCGCTGTTGGCCGACACCTGGCGCACAGACAGGCAGACAGACAGGCAGGCAGGCAGGCAGGCAGGCAGACAGACAGACAGACAGACAGACGGACGAAAAGATCAAGTTTTAGAAAGCAAACAACCAAAATGTTCCTCCTTCCCTCCCCCTCCTAAGCACTAGACCGCCACACACAGCTGTACCACTTGTGATGTCACCGGCAGGGGGGGGGGGCATACCTGAGCCAGGAAGGTGATGAGGTAGCGCAGCGAGGCGTAGTTCTCCTCGGGCAGCGACGCCACCAGGGCCTTCATGGTCGCCGCCTGGTCGTCGCCGGGCACACCTGGCGAGCAGAGAGCAGACACCACACCTGAGAGGGGGAGGGGGGCGGAGCCTGCTAACCGCTGGCAGTGCCACACCACAGACACACACACACACGCACACACAGACAGACTCTTGTGTCCTTTCCAAGGTCCTCGTGAACTCCCCTCTCCTTTTCTTGACCCGTCGTCGCACTGAGAGAGAGAGAGAGAGAGAGAGAGAGAGAGAGAGGCGAGGAGCTACGTACTGGCGAAGTTGACGATGTCGTTGTACAGCGCGTAGGTGAGCAGGGGCTCGGGCAGCTCCCTGATGAAGGTCTTGAGGATGACGGCGGCCAGGTGGTAGTCCTCCATGTCGTAGAAGCTCACCGCCTCGCCTGGCAGACACAGAACCGTACATCGGAGTATAGTTGCCGTCGCGAGCTCGTAGGGCTTGGCAATAATGACATATGTAAATAGAAACGTCGATATCGTCTTCGCACGGTCCTGTATCGTCGTGAAATGAAGACATCGACTCATCGGCCCACGCAGTTTTATCATATAAATGAACAGAGATGAGAAGATGTGCCGTTAAAATGTCCAAATAGGAGGTTTGAAACATCGGAAAAAAAGTAGTTTTGGTCCGACTCCGTACTCTAAACATCCATATACCTGCAAAGATCCTCAGTCAGACAGTTTAGAGAAGCATCTTGCGTTCTTATCGTCAGCTTATCGTGATGCGTATCGACGTCGACATCGCGGTACCCGAGGAGCGGGCAGGCGTTGAGGTACTGTCTGCCTGTCTGTGCGCCAGGTGTCGGCCAACAGCGAGGTGAACAAGATGAGCAACGGTAACCTCGCCGTGGTGTTCGGGCCCAACCTGCTGTGGGGGCGGGACAACGCCATGTCACTCAGCGCCATCGGACCAATCAACAGCTTCACCCGGGCCCTGCTGGACCTGCAGCACCTGGTGTTTGAGTAGAAGCCCCGCCCCCTCCGCCCTCCTTCCCTCCCTCCCTCTCTCACCCGTGACCAATCGTCGCTCGCATCAGATAACGATAAAGGCGTGCAGTTTGACCTTTGACCCCCCTCCCCCAGACCACGTGCTCCCAGGGTACGTGTTCCTAGCGTTACCGTAGCGACCTGCAGTGGGGACGAGTTCCTAGCGTTACCGGGGACCTTTTCGGCGCCGTGGATCGAACTGCCGACTAAGTAAGGCGACGGCCGATATACTTTTGTTGTACTGCTATATCGTCTCATAATTTGTAGTTTTTTTCTGTTTCAGTTCTTTTTCATCTCTCTGATTGACCTAAAGTCTTTGAGCACGCTATGCACACCCTCCCCCCCCCCTTTCCGATGCCCTTCCCTTGTGTGCGCTTAGCCCTAACAGTCCTTTTGTGACCCTCACACCTCAACTCTATCACCGTGGAACCTTCTCGTTAAAACAGAACCAGAGTCCTCGGAGGCGCTGGGGTGGGCGTTCCTGAGGAGAACCTCCTCCTCCTCTTCCTCCTCCGCCGTAACGTTCTTTTTTTGCGTCCGTCTCTTCCTCTTCCTCTCACTCTTCCTCTCGTTTTTCCGTGCGGCGCCAAAATAAACAGACGGGGGCAGCGGGGGTCAAGGGGTCAGCATTTCATCTGCATTCCGTCTCTCGTTCAAATGTCGGTTTTACACGACCAAGTGATCCGATAGACAATCGTACCAGTTGTGTGTGTGTGTGTGTGTGTGTGTGTGTGTGTGTGTGTGCGCGCGTCAAGTGAACATACGTGTTTTTCGGGTTCCTCGCTCGTCTCCGATTGGCTGTAACGCCGTGGTTGCCATGGCGATTAATCGTACGTTTTCGTTTTTTTTGTGCATTTTTTCTTCTTTTGCGTCCGGTACGTCATCTTCAAACGTTCCTCAAAGTGGCCGCCGAGCACATCGGGACAGCGACGGCTCCTTCGTCCCGTCCCACTTCCTCCAGCGATTCACGGCTGTTGTTGTTGTTGTTGTTGTTTTTGTTGTTGTTGTTGTTTATTTTGCCCACCGGTCCCACGTTCCCGCCGCTCAACGTAAACCTCCGCTTCGCCGCTAGCCCCGAAAACCCCTTTTTACTTTGAAAGGGCGCGTCGCTCGGGCCCGGAGGCGTGGCCTGCGGATCCCTTTGTCGTTTCGCCGCCCGCATCTCGCGCTACGCTAACGTGAAGCAACGGTCTGTCTTTCCACCGGGCTACTGGTCAGCGTTCCGTCTGCTCGTCGTACTTCTGTGGCTGTAGCTTCAAACAATCTTGAGGAACCTTTTGGCGACGATATTTATTATCGGGGGGGGAAACATGTACAACTGAAGCTGGTTCCTTACGTCTTTTCAGACTTTAATCCCAAAGTCATGTCAATGTGTGTCTGTGTGTGTGCATGTGTCGTGTGTGTGTGTGTGTGTGTGTGTGTGTGTGTGTGTGTGTGTGTGTGTGTGTGTGTGTGTGTGTGTGTGTGTGTGTGTGTGTGTGTGTGTGTGTGTGTGTGTGTGTGTGTGTGTGTGTGTGTGTGTGTGTGTGTGTGTGTATATCTCTGAATTGGAACGCAACATTTTTGGCGAGGCCCCGACCCCACAAAGTTTAGACTGCACTACATTTTTCAGAATTGTATTCGGGCGTGGACCTTAGCCAAACGTGATTGGAAAAAAACGAATAAATAAAATAAAGTATATCTTTCTAAATAGTTGTTACATGTGTTTGAGGTTTGACAGGAGGTGGTTACTCGCAGAATACCAGGCGGGAGGAAGCCAAGTTCTTGTGTTCAGTGTGTGCATGCCCTCCGTGTCATGTGACCCCGTGTGCCATAGAGTCCGCTTGTCCCGCCCACCGGGTGACGTCGAATCAGACCGTGAGACGATCAATTGACTTCCTCCGCTCACCTTTTGTGATGTCACAAACGGGTCATTTTTTTGGACGTGGCTCGTCGTGGCTGTTCAGGGCGTTCGCCTCGTGGTGAAACGGGGGCACTTACTGTATCCAAAAAAAAAAGACAAAAAATAACGACCAGATTCACATTCTGCTGTCGCGTTCTGTCGCTGGGAGTGGTGGCGATGGCGGCGGTGGTGGTGGCGGCGCCGCAATCGCCATGACAACGGGGTTCGGCGTGACGCGGTGAACGTTGTCGTAGATGTAGCTCAACAAAGGGACGGCCGGTGTTCTCACCGAACTCTGCTGGAAGCCAACAGGGTGGTGGTGTTGTTGCTGTCGTTGCTATGGTGACGACGGCCAAACGTAATCTGTGGCTGTAACTGTAACTCTGGTTTCTGTGGTGAACAACACTTCTTATTCTCTTCTTCTTCTTCTTGGGTATTTTCCGACCTCCGATCTTTTACTGTAAAACATATGATATGATGGCCTCATTTCTTTTCGTAGCTGTAACTTTTTTCATCATTTATTTTTTGATATGTCGTGGATCTCACGTGTGCTCTCTGTACGATGGAATGGTCATTTTAAACGGATATTAAATGTGTATGACGAATAATAATAATAAAACAAACCTGATGGACACGAAGCACTGGAGTCTGGCTTCACTTCATTTACACGAATGACCTGCTATTGCAATCATTAAAATCTGAGCCATCACACTCACAGCAGATCAGCTGGAGTAACATTTGGATGTCACCGTGATTGTAGATGCAGACATATGACATAAACATTGAGTATATTCATGTTTAATAACGTAGAGCAATGATTTGTGACGAGACGAAACATATTCCTTTAATATATACAATAAATATATCCAGTATGTACAGTCATGTACGTGAGCTAATTTGAAGAAACAATATGCAGGTTGTGCCACGAGCCGCCAACCCTGGACTAGGGGGGGAAGAGAGAGGAGGATGAGGAGGGAGGATGAGGAGGAGGAAGGAGGGAGGGGTCATCTCCTTCCCACCTGTGTGGTTTGTGTCTGTCGGCTCTCTAAATCCTCTCACGTTCCTGTCAGAAGTCATATGTGTGTGTGTCTGTGTGTGTGTGTGTTCTGTGTGTCTCTGTGTGTGTGTGTGTGTGTGTGTGTGTGTGTGTGTGTGTGTGTGTGTGTCTGTGTGTGTGTGTCTGTGTGTGTGTCTGTGTGTGTGTCTGTGTGTGTGTGTGTGTGTGTGTGTCTCTGTGTGTGTGAGTGTGTGTGTGTGTGTGTGTGTGTGTGTGTTTGTCTCTGTGTGTGTGTGTGTGTGTGTGTGGTGTGTGTGTGTGTCTGTGTGTGTGTGTGTGTGTGTGTGTGTGTGTGTGTGTGTGTGTGTGTGTGTGTGTGTGTGTGTGTGTGTGTGTGTGTGTGTGTGTGTGTGTGTGTGTCTGTGTGTGTGTGTGTGTGTGTGTGTGTGTGTCTGTGTGTGTTTGACACCTTGTGGCACTAGTTGTATCTGTGCGCTCTCTGGATTTAACTTCATTGGTTCTTTTTGTGTGTTGGAATTACCCAAGTTGTGTAACTAACTCAATTTATGTGAACGTTATTTGAATAACCCAAGTTATGGAACTAGTACAACTAATAATGAAGGAAAAGTGTGTGTGTGTGTGTGTGTGTGTGTGTGTGTGTGTGTGTGTGTGTGTGTGTGTGTGTCTCTGTACATGGGCTAGCGGTGTGTGTGTACATGGGCTAGCGGTCCCAGACAAACATTTCGCGCTCCTCAGCAGTTCTGCGGTGCGGTGGTGAGTCTGAGCTGCTAACCCCGCATTCACTCACTGGCTATAGATGGACAGCCATTGTCCAGCACACACACACACACACACACACACACACACACACATTTACATTTACATTTAGGGCATTTGGCAGACGCTTTTATCCAAAGCAACTTACAAAGAGTACATTTATAGAAAGAGAGACAACAATATATCACTGTGGTACATAAAGATAAGAATAGAGCAGGTTTCAAACACAGTATTATTTATGATGACTCGAAAATAGTGTGATAAGTTCTTTACAAAATGGTATCCGTCATCTTTCTTGGTATCTAGAATTGGTAGCTTTGCATTAAGTTCAACTCACCAAAGTGTGTTGAGTTGTTTGTTCAGTTGTGTTGACAACTGTGAGGTGAGAGTCAGTGGTGGTAGGGAGGGGGGTCAGGGGGTCGGGGGTCGGGGGTCGTGCTTTAGGCGGTCACCCTCTCTCTCCCCAGGCTCCAGGGTGTGTGAAGCATGGGTGACTGGAGCTTCCTGGGCCGTCTTCTGGAGAACGCCCAGGAACACTCTACCGTGATCGGCAAGGTGAGTCCTCCACCACCTCCACCACGACCTCTGTCCGACACCTCCACCACCACCACCACCACCTCCACCTCCACCACCACCACCACCACCACCACCACCTCCACCACCACCTCCACCCACCACCACCACCACCACCACCACCACCTCCATCCACCACCACCACCACCTCTGTCCGACAGCTCCATCCACACCCCTCTGTCTCCTTCCAAACTCCATCTCCATCCCCTCTGCCCCGCCCAGGTGTGGCTGACCGTCCTCTTCATCTTCCGTATCCTGGTCCTGGGCGCGGCCGCCGAGGAGGTCTGGGGCGACGAGCAGTCGGACTTCACGTGCAACACGAGGCAGCCAGGCTGCGAGAACGTGTGCTACGACGAGGCGTTCCCCATCTCCCACGTGCGCTTCTGGGTGCTGCAGATCATCTTCGTGTCCACGCCCACCCTCATCTACCTGGGCCATGTGCTGCACATCGTGCGCATGGAGGAGAAGCGGCGCGAGAAGGAGGAGGAGGAGCTCCGCAAGGCGGCCTGGCGAGGCGGCCGCGAGGAGCTCCTCCCGGGGCCGGAGGGCTATGGCGGTTACGGGAAGAAGGAGAAGCCGCCGATCCGCGACCAGCACGGGAAGATCCGCATCCGCGGCGCGCTGCTGAGGACCTACGTGTTCAACATCGTGTTCAAGACCCTGCTGGAGGTGGGCTTCCTGCTGGGCCAGTACTCGCTGTACGGCTTCCACCTCGAGCCGCTGTACCGCTGCGACCGATGGCCCTGCCCCAACACGGTGGACTGCTTCATCTCCAGGTCAGAGCCACCGCCGCCGCCGTACACGTAGCTCCGCCCCGCCCGCGGATTGTATTAGAATCCCTCGGAAACGGAGATGAAATGAATGACCTTTTTGAGTCATGTGAGTGGGTGTCTGTGGCCCTCGTTTTTGGCAGGAGTTGTAGAGCTGTCGAATCCGTCGGTGAGAGAAATCACTCTGATTGGCTGTTCAGCTTCAGCGAATCAGTGAGGAGAAGAGAAACGCATTCCCGATCGTCCATTTTTTACTATCGTCCCAAGATAAGAAACTGATAACCAGAAACAGACTCCATAAGGTCCTAACGTTCAGCTGAAGATCCAGCACTGATGTTGAACTTGATGTTGAACTTGATGTTGTTGTTGATGTTGTTGTTGTTGTTTACCAGGCCGACCGAGAAGACCATCTTCATCCTCTTCATGCTGGTGGTGGCTTGCATCTCGCTGCTGCTCAACCTGCTGGAGATGTACCACCTGGGCTGGAAGAAGGTCAAGCTCAGTGTCACCAACCAGTATGTGGCGTCCGACACCGAGTACCTACAGCTGCTGGGCGCCGGGGCCCCGGACCTGGGGCTGCTGGACCGTGGGGGGGACCCAGAGACCCAGACCCTTCCGGAGCACGCCAGCACCTCGCAGAACTGTCTGGAGCAGAACTGGCACAACGGTGCGCTGAGCAAGAGCGACTCCTTCCTGCTCCCTGCCGCGTCCACACACACCATCTCCTCTTCCTCATCCTCCTCATGCCAATGTGGGAAAAGTAGCGTGAATCCTCTCCCCCGGTGGGAGGAGCCTTCTCCCCGGTGGGAGGAGCCGCCTCCTCCTCCTCGTGGGGGGAGGAGCCTCCCTCGCCGCCGGGGGGCGTTACCGTGGTGATCAGGGCGCAGATGCACAGGCCCCCTCCGGTTGCCCCGGCGACGGAGAACCGGAGGCTGAGTCGCGGCGGCCGGCTCAGCGGTCTCCGCGGGCGACCCGACGACCTGGTGGTGTAACACACACACACACACACACACACACACACACACACACACACACACACACACACACACACACACACACACACACACACACACACACATGCACTCTGTACTATACAGAATTACCGAACCCATTTAAACACAATTGTTAATTTTGGCAAAATAAGAGTTGATCTTTTTTATAATAACCAAGTGAACGTGACAAGAGCCCAACATTTTTATCGGAAACATTTCGCTTTCCGACTTTGCATCTCAGCGATGAAGCCAGGAAGTAACCACGGCGATATCTCCGGGGTGATGCTGGCGGGTGCAGTGTGATCCAGACGTGTCTTCCTTTAGTGTAAAGATCTAATTAGCCTGCAATGTGATGTTATTCATCATCTTAACTTGTTCTAGGAATCCAAAACGCTCTGAACACGTGGCTAATAATTAGCTCGCAGGTGTTTCCCCGCGTAACCTTTCATCTTTTAATTCTTCAACCCCTTTTTTTTAAATACACAAATGATTCAGCATCCAGTTGTCATGAAATCACAGTCACCCATATCTATTTGTGACATTATTAGATGTAATCGTTAAAATTGGCATGATGTTCTCCTATTGACAACTTTGTACTGACTTGTAGAAGGTACAAGTTACAAAGCAATGCCCAAATTAATGAATATTAATATATTATAATTCTATGTTTTGGTTTTTTTCTTCTTGAGATGGCTGACTAGCAGATAGTATCAGTTCTATAAAGCAACGCTTGTATGAAATACAGGTAAATAACTTCAACAGTGGAGAGCTGATAGAGATTGGGAGATATAGAGAGATATAGAGATAGAACTAGTGCACCTTACTTAACAAGCTCTTGAAACCCCGAGTTGTTTTTTATGAATTATTTTTTGGGGGGATGAATAGTTGTTTAGTATCTGTAGAGATTAACATTTGCACACTTCGGAAAGGTGTTTGCAGAAGCTTCTAGGAAGCAAAGTAAAATTCATATAGGCCTACGCCTGAACCTTTTCATATGATATTTATTTCATACCAAAAAATATGAATACAGATTAGAATGAACATTATGATGTCCGTCATTTTTTTCTGTCCTAATTTTGGCAACTGGGACGTTGTGGTTTAAAAGTGTGACTTCTGTGTGTTGCTGAAGCTCTTCCCCTGACTACCAATGAGAAGACACCGTCTTGCTGGTCTCATAGAGAAAATGAGGGGGTATTATGATGCATTGTGATTATTTTTATTATTATTATTATCATTATTTAATACAAGCTCCATCTTTGCATTTCCTCCCTGTGTGTATCACTCAAGTGCCTTGAGAAAAACGCCTTTCGTTTGAGGACTTGTTGCTATGGAAGGTTTCCTTTACCTCAGATGTTCACTAAGGTGTCACCAAAATAAACTCTTTTTTTGTACCACATCTGGGCCGTCACGTGGTTCTTCATGTCGGTCACGTGGTTCTTCATGTCGGGCCACGTGGTTCTTCATGTCGGTCACGTGGTTCTTCATGTCGGTCACGTGGTTCTTCATGTCGGTCCACGTGGTTCTTCATGTCGGTCGAGGTTCTTCATGTCGGTCGCGTGGTTCTTCATGTCGGTCACGTGGTTCTTCATGTCGGTCACGTGGTTCTTCATGTCGGTCACGTGGTTCTTCATGTCGGTCGCGTGGTTCTTCATGTCGGTCACGTGGTTCTTCATGTCGGTCACGCGGTTCTTCATGTCGGCCACGCGGTTCTTCATGTCGGTCGCGTGGTTCTTCAT
This sequence comes from Coryphaenoides rupestris, assembly GCA_002895965.2. Classification (NCBI taxonomy): domain Eukaryota; kingdom Metazoa; phylum Chordata; class Actinopteri; order Gadiformes; family Macrouridae; genus Coryphaenoides; species Coryphaenoides rupestris. Next base: position 148,090 of record PIJE02000918.1, on the reverse strand, counting down.
GTCGGTCATGCGGTTCTTCATGTCGGTCACGTGGTTCTTCATGTCGGCCACGTGGTTCTTCATGTCGGCCATGTGGTTCTTCATGTCCGCCGCGTGCCCACCGGAACACTGTGCAACGATAAAGGCTGTTCCATACTCCGCGAGATGCGAGAACTTTGTTCTCGCACCCAGGGCTGCGAGAACAATAACAAAGTTCTCGCCGCCCTGGACATTTCATACTCCGCGAGAAACTCCTCAAAGGCCCCGCCCACAGCAGGAAACTTCTGCGCTGGAGGAAAGCGCATTAACCACGCCCACTTCAAATTGACCAATCACACAATAGTTCTCGGACACGACGCAAGAACAAAGTTCGGCCCGGCTGATGTGTCGAGAACAACTTGCGAGAACACCTGACCTAGGTCTGCGAGAACAAAATGACGTCATTTTGTGGGCGGTGCCCGAGGTGCGAGAACTTTGTTCTCGCGTCTCGCGGAGTATGGAACAGCCTTAAGAAATGACTTCTTATTACTTGCTCCTTTGGCCAGAAAGTGAACTGCAGCCTTCTTCTCTCCTACAACACATCAAAATAATGTAGACTTTTTTTGAATTTTGTAATGACATTTTTAATTGCATATTTGCTACATAAAATGGCTTGACGAAGCAATCATTTCAAACTTGTATTATTTTTTTGTACTTTTTTTTTGTCCTCCATGGCGGTGTGCACGTGTGTGTGTGTGTGTGTGTGTGCACGTCGTGTGTGTGTGTGCACGTCGTGTGTGTGTCCGTGTGCCCGTGGAGCGATGCTGAGGGAAGCACTTCCTTTATGGACGTGGAAAGTCCCCGGGATTGGGCCTAAACAAAACAATATGGGCACACACACACACACACACACACACACACACACACACACACACACACACCACACACACACACACACACACACACACACACACAGGGTATCAACTTCATGTGTGTGTGTGTATGTGTGTGTGTGTGTGTGGGGAGAGGGTGCCACCAACTGGTCCGATGTGGGAAAGCAAACACACACACACACACACACACACACACATTTGATACGATTATTATGAAAATTACTCCATACTATTATAGTATTGTACCAATTGGGGCAATACACTGATAGGGTCTTAGTCAAATGTAATGACTATTAATTACAAATCAATTTGTACCTCATTAAATATGCAAATTATATGCAAATTATAGAGAAGACACATCACTAAAAGGTATTCTTCAGGTTGGTGCAGATCATCCATTCACAAAGAGGTCTATTCACAAATCAAAATATTAATATTAAATATAGTAAATATCTTGTTGGATTTCTTGTTTTTTTTATATACAGTACATGTCAATGCTTTCTTATAATTTAATAACTGGTAGTTGGTGAGTGGAAAAATAAATGAATGAATGAATGAAATGAATGAAAATAAAGAAAGAAATAAATAAATAAAGAAAGAAATCCATACATAGATGAATAAAAAACAATAAATGAATGCATAAAAATTAAAAATTAAAAATAAAACAATAAAAATAAAAATAAATAAATACATTAAAAAAAAAAATTAATAAATTAATAAAAAATTAATAAAAAAAAATAAAATAATAAAATAAAAAATTAATAAATAGATAATAATAATAAAAAAAAGAAAAAGAAAAAGAAAAAGAAAAGGAAAAGGAAAAGGAAAAAGAAAAAGAAAAAAGAAAGAAAGAAAGAAAGAAATGAAAGAAATGAAAGAAATAAAAGAAAGAAGGAAAGAAATAAATAAAAAGAAAGAAATAAAAAAGAAATAATAAAGAAATAACAAAAGGTCGGTTCTCAATGTGCTTCCGGCGCGCGCGCGCCGGCGTCTCGCCCGCTTCCGTCTCCGGGGTCACGTGATCGCTCGGCGGGACGGCGCAACAACAACAACAACATGAACGTGAACAACAACAACAACAACACATCTCCTGCTCCTCCTCTCTCCTCCCCTCCCAACAAAGGAGGCGCGACTCCTCCTCCTCCTGCTGCTCCTGGGGACGGAGACGGAGACCCCCGCTCCTCCTCCTCCTCTTCCTCCTCCTCCTGCTGCTCCTCCTCCTCCACGCTGAAGAAGGAGCAGGAGGTGGGGGAGATGGTGGAGCAGGAGGAGGTGCAGCAGCAGCAGGAGCAGGAGGTGGTGGGGGAGCTGGTGCAGCAGGAGGAGGTGCAGCAGCAGCAGCAGCAGCAGCAGGAGCTCCGCGGCCTCCTGAAGCCCGGGGAGAGGAGCTTCACGCAGCGCTGCCGCCTCCTCGTCGGCGACCTGCCGCCGGAGCTCCGCGAGGAGGAGCTGAGGAGGCTGTTCTCCCGCTACGGGGAGGCGGCGGAGCTGCTCCTCCTCCGGGAGCGCGGCCAAGGCTTCGGCTTCGTCCGCCTGGTACGATCCTGATTCTGATTCTGCTCCTGGTTCTGCTACTGTTTCTGGTTCTGGTCCTGGTCCTGTTACTGGTTCTGGTTCTGCTCCTGGTTCTGCTACTGGTTCTGCTCCTGGTTCTGGTGCTGGTTCTGGTTCTAGTCCTGGTTCTTATTCTGGTTCTAGTCCTGGTGCTGGTTCTGCTCCTTGTTCTGGTGCTGGTTCTAGTTCTGGTGCTGGTTCTAGTTCTGGTGGTGCTCCTGGTTCTGGTTCTGGATCTAGTCCTGGTCCTGGTCCTGGTTCTGGTTCTAGTCCTGGTCCTGCTTCTGGTCCTGGTTCTAGTCCTGGTACTGGTCCTGGTTTAGTACTGTCGTCCTGTTGTCATAGCCGCCAACCCTGGACTAGGGGGGGGGGGAAGAGAGAGAGAGAGAGAGAGAGAGTAAACAGTAGGGTGTCCTTTCCTGTTATAGTGGCACCTCTGTCCAGGAGATACTCAGTTTACCTCTCTGTCTGTCTCTGTCTCTGTCTCTCTCTCTGTCTCTCTGTCTCTGTCTCTCTCTCTCTGTCTCTCAATTCAATTCCATGTCAATTTAAAGAGCTTTATTGGCATGGGAAACGTACATTTACATTGACAAAGCGAGTGGGAAAATAAAAACTAAACAAATCAAATGTACAATTCTCTCTCTCTCTCTCTCTGTCTCTCTCTCTCTCCTTTCTCTCTCTCTCTCTCGCTCTCTAACAATAGGTCTTTCAACCCAGTAGAAGATAGAGAAACCCTGTAGAGAGAGAGAGAGAGAGACAGAGAGAGACAGAGAGAGTTCATGTTTACTTGGTAATCAATTGTAATCACACACACACACACACACACAGAATCACACAGCTAACAAGAGAGGACAACATGATGATGGGAAACATGCGCCCCCATCCCCCCTGCAGAGCCACGCCCCCCAGCAGCAGAGCCACGCCCCCCCCCTTACACGGGAGTCCAGGAACCGGACCCGGGACCACCGGACCGAACCCGGGACCGCCGGACCACAACAGCCCATCTCCGTTTCACAATGTAACGTCGGCTTTATAGCAGCTCTGCATTTAGAACCTGCAGAGAAGATAAAACACCACAACACCTTTGACCTTTTGACCTCACGCACCAGGCGAACACCACAGGTGAGATATAGAACATTTTATACATTTTAAACACATCACTTTTTATTTTGCACGGGCCAACCTTGTAACTTGTTCTGTAACTTTGATTCCATAATTAATTAAGTCTTTTTATGCAGACTTTTTATGCAGTCTATTGTGTATTCTATGTGGGCCTGTGTATAAATGTAAATACATGTAAATATATGTCAACAAATGATAATAAAGCAATAATAAAGAACACTAGGTGTCCACAGATACTCCTAAAAAACATTTTTTTAAACTCGTTTTTAAAAATATTCAACTATGAGACCATGCAGATCTTCTATATTCAGTGATATTTACTCTACTTATTAGTTCACTGATTCACTTTCTTGTCTTATTGTGATGTGTTGCTGTGAGTGTGAGTGAGTTGGGGTTAGCGTGTCTGTGGGGGCGACATTGTGTGAATGGCGGACAGCAGTGAGGACGACGATTGTTTGAGGACCTGAGTGGGGTCCATTCAGGAGCCCACTCAGTACGCCGTCCCAGTGGGCCGACCGCAGGGTCAAGAGGTCACATGAATGTTGGCGCTCTGCGGCCGCTTCCCCCCGCCGGGCCCACGGATCTCGGATTCATTCCGTTTCATCCTCTTCTTCCTCCCCTTCCTCTTTTTCAACCCTCTCTTCTCGTCTCTTTCATCTCTGGCGGACGACTCCGCAGAATTCGGATTGTGAAATATATTATTGAAAGAGTTTTGTTTGTCCAAATGTGTTCCATGTTTTCACGTTGACCTCGCAGACAATGAAACACGTGCAGACTTTACAACTTTTAGGAAAACTTTAACTTCTTCACATTCTTAACTCTGACTCTTACCACGTTATAAAGTAAATTGACCCCTCCCATTCCAAATAATAATCTTTCGGCATCCAATTCCCTTGGGGGGGGTGAGGAGGAGGGAGGATGAGGAGGGAGGATGAGGAGGAGGAAGGAGGGAGGGGTCATCTCCTTCCCACCTGTGTGGTTTGTGTCTGTCGGCTCTCTAAATCCTCTCACATTCCTGTCAGAAGTCATATGTGTGTGTGTCTGTGTGTGTGTGTGTGTGTCTCTGTGTGTCTCTGTGTGTGTGTGTGTGTGAGAGAGAGAGTGTGTGTGTGTGTCTGTGTGTCTCTGTGTGTCTCTGTGTGAGTGTGTGTGTCTGTGTGTGTGTCTGTGTGAGTGTGAGTGTGTGTGTGTCTCTGTGTGTGAGTGTGTGTGTCTGTGTGTGTGTGTGTCTGTGTGTGTGTGTGTGTGTGTGTGTGTGTGTGTGTGTGTGTCTGTGTGTGTCTTGTGTGTGTGTGTGTGTGCGTGTGTGTGTGTGTGTGTGTGTGTGTGTCTGTGTGTGTCTCTGTGTGTGTGTGTGTGTCTGTGTGTGTGTGTGTTGGTCTGGTGGCTTCTCTGTTGTTTGACACCTTGTGGCACTAGTTGTATCTGTGCGCTCTCTGGATTTAACTTCATTGGTTCTTTTTGTGTGTTGGAATTACCCAAGTTGTGTGAACGTTATTTGAATAACACCAAGTTATGGAACTAGTACAACTAATAATGAAGGAAAAGTGTGTGTGTGTGTGTGTGTGTGTGTGTGTGTGTGTGTGTGTGCTCTAGTCCTCTGTACATGGGCTAGCGGTGTGTGTGTACATGGGCTAGCGGTCCCAGACAAACATTTCGCGCTCCTCAGCAGTTCTGCGGTGCGGTGGTGAGTCTGAGCTGCTAACCCCGCATTCACTCACTGGCTATAGATGGACAGCCATTGTCCAGCACACACACACACACACACACACACACACACACACATTTACATTTACATTTAGGGCATTTGGCAGACGCTTTTATCCAAAGCAACTTACAAAGAGTACATTTATAGAAAAGAGACAACAATATATCACTGGTGGTACATAAAGATAAGAATAGAGCAGGTTTCAAACACAGTATATTTAATGATGACTCGAAAATAGTGTGATAAGTTCTTTACAAAATCGTATCCGTCATCTTTCTTGGTATCTAGAATTGGTAGCTTTGCATTAAGTTCAACTCACCAAAGTGTGTTGAGTTGTTTGTTCAGTTGTGTTGACAACTGTGAGGTGAGAGTCAGTGGTGGTAGGGAGGGGGTCAGGGGGTCAGGGGTCGGGGGTCGTGCTTTAGGCGGTCACCCTCCTCTCTCCCCAGGCTCCAGGGTGTGTGAAGCATGGGTGACTGGAGCTTCCTGGGCCGTCTTCTGGAGAACGCCCAGGAACACTCTACCGTGATCGGCAAGGTGAGTCCTCCACCACCTCCACCACGACCTCTGTCCGACACCTCCATCCACCACCACCACCACCTCCACCTCCAATCCACCACCACCACCACCACCTCCACCTCCACCTCCACCTCCATCCACCACCACCACCACCACCACCACCACCTCCATCCACCACCACCACCACCTCTGTCCGACAGCTCCATCCACACCCCTCTGTCTCCTTCCAAACTCCATCTCCATCCCCTCTGCCCTCGCCAGGTGTGGCCTGACCGTCCTCTTCATCTTCCGTATCCTGGTCCTGGGCGCGGCCGCCGAGGAGGTCTGGGGCGACGAGCAGTCGGACTTCACGTGCAACACGAGGCAGCCGGGCTGCGAGAACGTGTGCTACGACGAGGCGTTCCCCAATCTCCCACGTGCGCTTCTGGGTGCTGCAGATCATCTTCGTGTCCACGCCCACCCTCATCTACCTGGGCCATGGTGCTGCACATCGTGCGCATGGAGGAGAAGCGGCGCGAGAAGGAGGAGGAGGAGCTCCGCAAGGCGGCCTGGCGAGGCGGCCGCGAGGAGCTTCCTCCCGGGGCCGGAGGCTATGGCGGTTACGGGAAGAAGGAGAAGCCGCCGATCCGCGACCAGCACGGGAAGATCCGCATCCGCGGCGCGCTGCTGAGGACCTACGTGTTTCAACATCGTGTTCAAGACCCTGCTGGAGGTGGGGCTTCCTGCTGGGACAGTACTCGCTGTACGGCTTCCACCTCGAGCCGCTGTACCGCTGCGACCGATGGCCCTGCCCCAACACGGTGGACTGCTTCATCTCCAGGTCAGAGCCACCGCCGCCGCCGTACACGTAGCTCCGCCCCGCCCGCGGATTGTAATTAGAATCCCTCGGAAACGGAGATGAAATGAATGACCTTTTTGAGTCGTGTGAGTGGGTGTCTGTGGCCCTCGTTTTTGGCAGGAGTTGTAGAGCTGTCGAATCCGTCGGTGAGAGAAATCACTCTGATTGGCTGTTCAGCTTCAGCGAATCCAGTGAGGAGAAGAGAAACGCATTCCCGATCGTCCATTTTTACTATCGTCCCAAGATAAGAAACTGATAACCAGAAACAGACTCCATAAGGTCCTAACGTTCAGCTGAAGATCCAGCACTGATGTTGAACTTGATGTTGAACTTGATGTTGTTGTTGATGTTGTTGTTGTTGTTTACCAGGCCGACCGAGAAGACCATCTTCATCCTCTTCATGCTGGTGGTGGCTTGCATCTCGCTGCTGCTCAACCTGCTGGAGATGTACCACCTGGGCTGGAAGAAGGTCAAGCTCAGTGTCACCAACCAGTATGTGGCGTCCGACACCGAGTACCTACAGCTGCTGGCGCCGGGGCCCCGGACCTGGGGCTGCTGGACCGTGGGGGGGACCCAGAGACCCAGACCCTTCCGGAGCACGCCAGCGCCTCGCAGAAACTGTCTGGAGCAGAACTGGCACAACGGTGCGCTGAGCAAGAGCGACTCCTTCCTGCTCCCTGCCGCGTCCACACACACCATCTCCTCTTCCTCATCCTCCTCATGCCAATGTGGGAAAAGTAGCGTGAATCCTCTCCCCCGGTGGGAGGAGCCTTCTCCCCGGTGGGAGGAGCCGCCTCCTCCTCCTCAGTGGGGGGAGGAGCCTCCCTCGCCGCCGGGGGGCGTTACCGTGGTGATCAGGGCGCAGATGCACAGGCCCCCTCCGGTTGCCCCGGCGACGGAGAACCGGAGGCTGAGTCGCGGCGGCCGGCTCAGCGGTCTCCGCGGGCGACCCGACGACCTGGTGGTGTAACACACACACACACACACACACACACACACACACACATGCACTCTGTACTATACAGAATTACCGAACCCATTTAAACACAATTGTTAATTTTGGCAAAATAAGAGTTGATCTTTTTTATAATAACCAAGTGAACGTGACAAGAGCCCAACATTTTTATCGGAAACATTTCGCTTTCCGACTTTGCATCTCAGCGATGAAGCCAGGAAGTAACCACGGCGATATCTCCGGGGTGATGCTGGCGGGTGCAGTGTGATCCAGACGTGTCTTCCTTTAGTGTAAAGATCTAATTAGCCTGCAATGTGATATTATTCATCATCTTAACTTGTTCTAGGAATCCAAAACGCTCTGAACACGTGGCTAATAATTAGCTCGCAGGTGTTCCCCGCGTAACCTTTTCATCTTTTAAATTCTTCAACCCCTTTTTTTTAAATACACAAATGATTCAGCATCCAGTTTGTCATGAAATCACAGTCACCCATATCTATTTGTGACATTATTAGATGTAATCGTTAAAATTGGCAATGATGTTCTCCTATTGACAACTTTGTACTGACTTGTAGAAGGTACAAGTTTACAAAGCAATGCCCAAATTAATGAATATTAATATATGTATAATTCTATGTTTTGGTTTTTTTCTTCTTGAGATGGCTGACTAGCAGATAGTATCAGTTCTATAAAGCAACGCTTGTATGAAATACACGGTAAATAACTTCAACAGTGGAGAGCTGATAGAGATTGGAGATATAGAGAGATATAGAGATAGAACTAGTGCACCTACTTAACAAGCTCTTGAAACCCCGAGTTGTTTTTTATGGAATTATTTTTTGGGGGGATGAATAGTTGTTTAGTATCTGTAGAGATTAACATTTGCACACTTCGGAAAGGTGTTTGCAGAAGCTTCTAGGAAGCCAAAGTAAAATTCATATAGGCCTACGCCTGAACCTTTTCATATTGATATTTATTTCATACCAAAAATATGATACAGATTAAGAATGAACCTTATGATGTCCGTCATTTTTTTCTGTTCCCTAATTTGGCAACTGGGGAACGTTGTGGTTTAAAAGTGTGACTTCTGGTGTTTGCTGAAGCTCTTCCCTGACTACCAATGAGAAAGACACCGTCTTGCTGGTCTCATAGAGACAATGAGGGGGTATTATGATGCATTGTGATTATTTTTATTATTATTATTATCATTATTTAATACAAGCTCCATCTTTGCATTTCCTCCCTGTGTGTATCACTCAAGTGCCTTGAGAAAAACGCCTTTCGTTTGAGGACTTGTTGCTATGGAAGGTTTCCTTTACCTCAGATGTTCACTAAGGTGTCACCAAAATAAACTCTTTTTTTGTACCACATCTGGGCCGTCACGTGGTTCTTCATGTCGGCCACGCAGTTCTTCATGTCGGCTGCGAGGTTCTTCATGTCGGTCACGTGGTTCTTCATGTCGGTCACGTGGTTCTTCATGTCGGTCACGTGGTTCTTCATGTCGGGCCACGTGGTTCTTCATGTCGGTCGCGTGGTTCTTCATGTCGGTCACGTGGTTCTTCATGTCGGTCACGCGGTTCTTCATGTCGGTCGCGTGGTTCTTCATGTCGGTCGCGCGGTTCTTCATGTCGGCCACGCGGTTCTTCATGTCGGCCACGCGGTTCTTCATGTCGGCCACACGGTTCTTCATGTCGGCCACGCGGTTCTTCATGTCGGTCGCGTGGTTCTTCATGTCGGTCATGCGGTTCTTCATGTCGGTCACGTGGTTCTTCATGTCGGCCACGTGGTTCTTCATGTCGGCCATGTGGTTCTTCATGTCCGCCGCGTGCCCACCGGAACACTGTGCAACGATAAAGGCTGTTCCATACTCCGCGAGATGCGAGAACTTTGTTCTCGCACCTAGGGCTGCGAGAACAAGAACAAAGTTCTCGCCGCCCTGGACATTTCATACTCCGCGAGAAACTCCTCAAAGGCCCCGCCCACAGCAGGAAACTTCTGCGCTGGCGGAAAGCGCATTAACCACGCCCACTTCAAATTGACCAATCACACAATAGTTCTCGGACACGACGCGAGAACAAAGTTCGGCCCGGCTGATGTGTCGAGAACAACTTGCGAGAACACCTGACCTAGGTCTGCGAGAACAAAATGACGTCATTTTGTGGGCGGGGCCCTAGGTGCGAGAACTTTGTTCTCGCGTCTCGCGGAGTATGGAACAGCCTTAAGAAATGACTTCTTATTACTTGCTCCTTTGGCCAGAAAGTGAACTGCAGCCTTCTTCTCTCCTACAACACATCAAAATAATGTAGACTTTTTTTGAATTTTGTAATGACATTTTTAATTGCATATTTGCTACATAAAATGGCTTGACGAAGCAATCATTTCAAACTTGTATTATTTTTTTGTACTTTTTTTTTGTCCTCCATGGCGGTGTGCACGTGTGTGTGTGTGTGTGCACATCGTGTGTGTGCACGTCGTGTGTGTGTCCGTGTGCCCGTGGAGCGATGCTGAGGGAAGCACTTCCTTTATGGACGTGGAAAGTCCCCGGGATTGGGCCTAAACAAAACATGAATCAGGGTCACCACACACACACACACACACACACACGCACGCACGCACGCACGCACACACATACACACACACACACACACACACAGGGATCAACATTCATGTGTGTGTGTGTGTATGTGTGTGTGTGGGAGGTTGCCACCAACTGGTCCGATGTGGGAAAGCAAACACACACACACACACACACACACACACACACATTTTGATACTGATTATTTATGAAAATTACTCCATACTATTATAGTATTGTAACAATTGGGGCATACACTGATAGGGTCTTAGTCAAATGTAATGACTATTAATTACAAATCAATTTGTACCTCATTAAATATGCAAATTATATGCAAATTATAGAGAACACACATCACTAAAAGGTATTCTTCAGGTTGGTGCAGATCATCCATTCACAAAGGTCTATTCACAAATCAAAATATTAATATTAAATATAGTAAATATCTTGTTGGATTTCTTGTTTTTTTTATATACAGTACATGTCAATGCTTTCTTATAATTTAATAACTGGTAGTTGGTGAGTGGAAAAATAAATGAATGAATGAATGAAATGAATGAAAATAAAGAAAGAAAGAAATAAATAAAGAAAGAAATCCATACATACATGAATAAAAAACAATAAATAAATGCATAAAAATTAAAAATTAAAAATAAAACAATAAAAATTTAAATAAATAAATAAATAAATACATTAAAATAAAAAATTTATACATTAATAAATAAAAAAAAATTATAAAAAAACAACAATAAATAAATACATTAAAATAACAAATTAATAAATACATTGATTAATTAATTAATAATAATAAATAAATAAAAAAGAAAAAGAAAAAGAAAAAGAAAAAGAAAAAGAAAAGGAAAAGGAAAAGGAAAAAGAAAAAGAAAAAAGAAAGAAAGAAAGAAAGAAATGAAAGAAATGAAAGAAATAAAAGAAAGAAGGAAAGAAATAAATAAAAAGAAAGAAATAAAAAAGAAATAATAAAGAAATAACAAAAGGTCGGTTCTCAATGTGCTTCCGGCGCGCGCGCGCCGGCGTCTCGCCCGCTTCCGTCTCCGGGGTCACGTGATCGCTCGGCGGGACGGCGCAACAACAACAACAACATGAACGTGAACAACAACAACAACAACACATCTCCTGCTCCTCCTCTCTCCTTCCCCTCCCAACAAGAGAGGCGCGGACTCCTCCTACCTCTCTGCTACGCTGACTCTGGGGACGGAAGATCGGAGACCCCCGGCTCCTCCCCTCCTCCTCTTACCTCCTTCCCTCCTGCTCGTTCCTCCTTCCTCCTACGGCTGAAGAGGAGGCAGGAGGTAGGGGGAGATGGGTGGAGCAGGGAGGTTAGGTCAGCAGCAGGCAGCAAGCAGGCAGCAGGAGGGTGGTGGGGGAGGCTCCGCGGGCATTCTGAAGCCCGGGGAGAGGAGGATGAGAGGAGGTGTCTAGGGCAGGAGGGCCAGGTGCCAGCAGCTCAGCAGCCTAGTGAAGCTCCCGCGGCCTCCCTAGATATGCCCGGGGAGAGGAGCTTCACGCAGCGCTGCCGCCTCCTCGTCGGCGACCTGCCGCCGGAGCTCCGCGAGGAGGAGCTGAGGAGGCTGTTCTCCACGCTACGGGGAGGCGGCGGAGCTGCTCCTCCTCCGGCGAGCGCGTGCCAAGGCTTTCGGCTTCGTCCGCCTGGTACGATCCTGATTCTGATTCTGCTCCTGGTTCTGCTACTGTTTCTGGTTCTGGTCCTGGTCCTGATACTGGTTCTGGTTCTGCTCCTGGTTTCTGCTACTGGTTCTGGCTCCTGGTTCTGGTGCTGGTCTGGTTCTAGTCCTGGTTCTTATTCTGGTTCTAGTCCTGGTGCTGTTTCTGCTCCTTGTTCTGGTGCTGGTTCTAGTTCTGGTGCTGGTTCTAGTTCTGGTGGTGCTCCTGGTTCTGGTTCTGGATCTAGTCCTGGTCCTGGTTCTATTTCTGGTTCTGGTCCTGGTTCTCCTTCTGGTCCTGGTTCTAGTCCTGGTACTGGTCCTGGTTCTAGTACTGGTCCTGGTACTGATTCTAGTCCTGGTCCTGGTTCTGGTTCTAGTCCTGGTACTGGTCCTGGTTATAGTCCTGGTTATAGTCCTGGTACTGGTCCTGGTCCTTGTGCTGATTGCCAGTCCTGGAGATGATGTGGCTTCAGGGGAGTGGGGGTCAAAGTGTGTTGACTGTCAATCAGCATATGATTGACAGTCAAGTCAGTGCTGTTGCTATTGATTATTTTGGTATTTGTCTAAAAGTCTTTTCCATTTAAATGTGTGATGTTGCAGAGTGTGAAGCTAATTTTACTTTATTAATATTTTATATATTACTTGCATACTGCTGGTTAGCTTGTAAATTGTCCCCCTGGGAACCAATAAAGCCCTATTGATATCATAATATCTTTATTTCTATCATAGATTGGTTATATGGTGCGTTGTTAATTTGACTAAAGTAAGGAGTACTTTAAAATACATAAAATATAAAATACATCATGCCTCCTGAGTACGTGAGTAAATGTACTTTGTTACTTGCCGCTGTCTCACGGCACCACCGGTCTTATCTTACGGATCTCTGGCTACAGGAGAGCCGCACGCTGGCGGAAATTGCCAAAGCGGAGTTGGACGGCACCATTTTGAAGAACCGACCAATAAGGATCCGCTTCGCCACGCATGGCTCCGCCCTCACCGTGCGCAACCTGTCTCCAGTGGTCACCAATGAGCTGCTGGAAGAGGTACAGTCACGATGTTGCCGTTTATTCCCCCCGTGGTCGCCACGACCTGCCTGGGACGGACGTAACCGAACCCGATCTCCTTCCCTTCCCTTCCCTTCCCTTCCCTTTCTGTCCCTTTCCTTCCCCCAGGCCTTCTCCCAGTTCGGTCCGGTGGAGCGCGCCGTGGTGGTGGTGGACGACCGCGGCCGGCCCACGGGGAAGGGCTTCGTGGAGTTCGCCAACAAGCCAGCGGCCCGCAAAGCGCTGGAACGCTGCGGGGAGGGCGCCCTGCTGCTCACCACGTAAGAGGAGGAGGAGGAGGAGGTGGAGGTGGAGGTGGTGGAACCCCCGCATGAGATGTTACTACTGCCCTTGCCCATTGCCATAGCCCTGGGACTGTAATCTTACCGTAGCATCTTACCCTTGCATCTTACCCAAGCATCTTGGTGTGTGTGGTCATTTTAGTGTCCATATACCATGTCCCAAAGTAAGCGTACGATTTAGAAGAAACAAAATCTGTCAGATGTTGGGATGCTTTCTGACGGAGCGGTTGTGCTTGTGGCTCTCAGGACCCCGCGGCCGGCCATCGTGGAGCCCACCGAGCAGCTGGACCAGGAGGACGGACTCTCAGAGAAGCTGCTGCAGAAGACGTCCCAGTACCACAAGTAAGGCCTGCTCGCCTGGGGACGGGTCCGGCTCTGGCGTCCGGTCCGCGGTCTGGACCGGGTGTCTGCCGGGTCTGGGGCCGGGGTTCTGGTCCAGGCCGGTGGTGATATCTCCAGTATAGCCAGCAGCAGAACATGTCCTCATCAAGTCAGGCTTGACCCTCTGTGATCGTTTGCGGTGTGACGACGATAATCCCAGCTCAGCCTGATCCAAATCCACGACCGCGGCGTCACGTCAGTAAGCTCAACAAACAAACAAAAATAAAACATGAAAATATGAGAAGTTCAAACGAGGAACGGCTAACATTCGTACAACATCAGAGGTCGTTGGAGGAACCGTCCGTCCGTCATCGCCTCCGAACAAACAGACAGCTTGGCGCCGGGCCGGACCGAGCTAAAGAGAGGAACGGCATGTGAAGTCGGAGCTAGCGGCAGCAGCGCCCCCTAGTGACCAACCTTACACCCTGCACACTCTACCCCCCTCCCCCAGGGAGCGGCAGCAGCCTCCGCACTTCGCCCAGCCGGGGACCTTCGAGTTCGAGTACTCGTCCCGCTGGAAGGCGCTGGACGAGATGGAGAAGCAGCAGCGGGAGCAGGTGGAGCGCAACATCCGCGAGGCGCGCGAGAAGCTGGAGGCGGAGCTGGAGACGGCCAAGCACGAGCACCAGCTCATGATGATGCGACAAGGTGGGCGGCGGCGGCGTCCGGGCGTGGCGGCAACTTATCCTAGCATCTTATCCTAGCATCCTATCCTCGCATCTTATCCTCGCATCTTACCCTAGCATCTTATCCTAGCATCTTACCCTAGCATCTTACCCTAGCAGCTTATCCTAGCATCTTATCCTCGCATCTTACCCTAGCATCTTATCCTTGCATCTTATCCTTGCATCTTACCCTAGCATCTTATCCTCGCATCTTACCCTAGCATCTTATCCTAGCATCTTATCCTCGCATCTTACCCTAGCATCTTATCCTAGCATCTTATCCTCGCATCTTATCCTAGCATCTTACCCTAGCATCTTATCCTCGCATCCTATCCTCCATCTTACCCTAGCATCTTACCCTAGCATCCTATCCTCCTATCTTACCCTAGCATCTTACCCTAGCATCTTATCCTAGCATCTGATCCTAGCATCTGATCCTAGCATCTTACCGTAGCATTTTATCCTAGCATCTTACGATAAGTCTGCTAGCTGTGTGGAGTGGTGACGGATGCTCTCCCTCTCCTCCCGTCCAGACCTGATGAGACGCCAGGAGGAGCTGAGGAGGTTGGAGGAGCTCAGGAACCAGGAGCTGCAGAAACGCAAGCAGATGGAGATGAGGTGAGCGGCTGTGTGGCCCCCCCGGTGGCCCCCCGGTGGCCCTGCCCCTGGCCTCTGGAAATGCTCCCCACGTTCGCCGATGACATTCTTGTGTTTTGCACAAAAACCGAATCTGACTCTGGAATCTGCGGAGGTTCAGCTGCACCTGAACTCGGACTTTAGTGGTTCCTGAACGTTGTTAGCCATCTAAAGCCATCGGTTAGTGGTGGTTAGTGATGGTTAGTGGTGGTTCGTGATGTTTACATTTATATTTAGGGCATTTGACAGACGCTTAGAGGTGGTTAGTGGTGGTTAGTGGTGGTTAGTGATGGTTGGTGGTGGTTAGTGATGGTTCGTGATGGTTAGTGATGGTTAGTGGTGGTTAGTGGTGGTTAGTGGTGGTTAGTGGTGGTTAGTGATGTTTACATTTACATTTAGGGCATTTGGCAGACGCTTAGAAGTGGTTAGTGATGGTTAGAGGTGGTTAGTGATGGTTAGTGGTGGTTAGTGATGTTTACATTTACATTTAGGGCATTTGGCAGACGCTTAGAAGTGGTTAGTGGTGGTTAGTGGTGGTTGGTGATGGTTAGTGGTGGGTAGTGGTGTTTAGTGGTGGTTGGTGATGGTTACTGGTGGTTAGTGATGGTTGGTGATGGCCGTGCGTCCCCAGGCACGAGGAGGAACGGCGAAGGAGAGAGGATGAGATTCTGAGGCACCGAGAGCAGCAGGACGGATTCAAACCCAACTTCATGGAGGCCGTGAGTACACATTTTATACGTTAATACTGCCCATGAATACAATTAATATATCTCTGCTTTACCTTTAGATTGGCCCGCTTCTCACACTCATCAATATTTAAAGTGTTTAAAGAGTTAAAAGTAAGATAGTAAAGACGAGAGAGTGTTTTTTTCCCCTGATGGGTTTTAATCTTTATTTTAAGTGTTTTTCTTCTCTCATTTTGCCTTGGCTATATGTTTTTTTTTTTTGTATTGTGAAGCTTAAATATCAATATACACCTTTTGTCCATTAAATTAAAAAAACGTCAACATATAATATCGAGACTAAAATAGCGACTTCATTCCTACTCAGTGCTGTGCCTACGTTAAGGAAGGAGGAGTCTTCGTTATCATCATTATGATAACGTCACAATATCGGTAGTCGGTTCCAATATACACCCCAGTACCGCAAGTAGTTGTAGGTTACACTATACAGTTCTATACATACACGACACACTATTCGGAGGATGAAAGTATTTTAGTACCAAGAACAGCATTCAGGGTGCATTTTAAATTCATTCAGAGGAAGTGGAATTCAAGATGGCTCGGCCGTGTCTCGTCGTCGTCGTCGTCGTCGTCATCGTAGTCGTGGTGGTGGTGGTGGTGGTGGTGGTGGTAGCTCCGCGGGGATTGTGCGTTTTCTTAGTATTTGTATTTTTTTCAACATCTTCTTTTGCGCAAATGTATCGGCACTAAACGCCATAGAAGCGACAGACTCTTTTGGACATTAACTTGGGTCTACAACAAAGGTTCTGGGATACTTTTTACATCGATCCTGAGTGGCCGGCAGAGATCGTACAAGCAAGTCACAACAACAACAACAACAGCAGTAGTGACGCGTCTCCAGGGAACCGGAGAAGGAAACACTGAGGGAAACGAAGCAGGGCTCAGAACAGACTGAGAGTCCAGGCCCACCGTCCACCTCTGCCCACTATCCTTCTCGCTAATGTCCAGTCTCTGGAAAATAAGTTGGATGATGTGACGGCGAGGATTCGATTTCAACTGGACAGAAGGGACTGTAATATTTTTTTGTCCGAGGGAAACATGGCTGACATGGTGTCGACGTGACATGAGGAGGCCTCTGATGAGGGTGAACACCAGGAAAGCTGCAGGACCTGACGGCATATCCGGACGGTCCAGTTTTCACCACAATAATTAACCTCTCCCTGGCTGAGTCCGTGGTCCCAGCCTGCTTCAAGGCGAAGCGGCGCCTCTACCATCTCAGGCAGCTGAGGAAATGCCGAGTCTCCCGGAGGATCCTTCAAAACTTCTACGCTGGCGGGGTGGAGAGCATCCTGGCGGGGAACCATCACTGCCCGGTTTGGCAACAGCTCCTCTCAGGACAGGAGGGCTCTGCAGAGGGTAGTGTGTTCGGCTGAGGGCACTATTGGCACTACACTCCCCACCCAGCAGGACCTGTACTCCAGGAGGTCTGCAACCATAGCCTGCAGGATCATGAAGGATCCTCACCACCCTGCAGGACCTGTACTCCAGGAGGTGTGGAACCAGAGCCTGCAGGATCATGAATGATCCTCACCACCCTGCAGGACCTGTACTCCAGGAGGTGTGGAACCAGAGCCTGCAGGATCATGAAGGATCCTCAGCACCCTGCAGGACCTGTACTCCAGGAGGTGTGGAACCAGAGACCTGCAGGATCATGAAGGATCCTCAGCACCCTGCAGGACCTGTACTCCAGGAGGTGTGGAACCAGAGCCTGCAGGATCATGAAGGATCCTCAGCACCCTGCAGGACCTGTACTCCAGGAGGTGTGGAACCAGAGACCTGCAGGATCATGAAGGATCCTCACCACCCCAACAACAAACTGTACCAACTGCTGCGGTCAGGCAAGCGCCTCCGCAGTCACGCTGCGAGAACAGAGAGACTAAAACTGAGTTTCCTCAGGCCATCAGGACTGTGAACTCTGACCTCACCAGGGCACACATGCTTATGACTTATGACATACATGCATACATACATGCAGACATACATGGTCTATACTCACCTTATTCTCTATTTTTTGTACTTTAAACATTCTAAATATTCTGATTCTGATCCCTCCAATTCACGTTATCTTTATTATTATTTTGCACATACCGCTGAGCATTGCCACTTTTCATGTCACTGCAATATCCTGTATGTGTATGTGACAAATAAAGTTCTTGAATCTTGGATGGATCACGGGCATTGGGGTTAACTCAAAGGCTAGGAGAATATCCCAAGAATATAGTCTTTATGAATAGTGTCCTATTCTAATATACGTACAACTATGAAGTGTCTCCAAAGCTCCTGAACGGCGCTAGAGGTATATTTGCACATGACAGTTTGACCATAGCTGCTGTCAGGTGAGACTGAGAGACGTCATAGAATCGGTCGTGGCGGAACCAGATCTGCTCCCCCAGAGTCCTGCAGTGGAAAGGTCTGCAAAGTTGCATGCTTAAATCATTGGAATAATGAAGGTATTTACAAAAATAATAATCATGTCACTTTTTAACACGTATCCATTTCATAATCAGTGATTCGTGAATTGTGTTTGATTCTGTTATAACTTTGTAATTGTGCATAAATGGCGCCTAACGTCTCAATAGGTGTCCTTTGCATGTCAGTAATTGCGTATGATTTAGCTTCTGTTGTAGATTGCTATGCATTGCCTGTTGATGTGCAATAACTTCTTCTGTTCCTTTGCTGAGAGGTCCTGCTGTTCCGTCCGCCCGACCACACACACACACACACACACACCTTATCACTTTAATACACTTGCATCCGGGGGAACACTGCGTCACTCTACCAATTTATCTGTTGCTTATAAAAACCATCCTATACTCGCTATATTTCCATACCATTTTCTTTTTAACTTAGGGAAATAACTGTGTGTGTGTGTGTGTGATATAGATGTACTGTATGTCTATCGATTATAGCTATACAGAGAACTTAACAAATGAAATACATTTTGTCGTCTGTTTTTGCTCATTTGTTATAGAGCTTGACTCGTTGTGTTATTCCTTATATTATCAGTTCCATGTAGAATTGTTTTGCTGTATATTTTTGTGTGTGTTTTAAGTTTTATTCAATTTTTAAATTAGAATTTTGTGTTGCAGTATTTTAACAGATGATTTCGTATTCTTTTAGCAGCTTGCTTGCTTGTTAACGTTCAGATATTGTGTGTGTGGTGTGTGTGTGTGTGTGGTGTGTGTGTGTGTGTGTGTGTGTGTGTGTGTGTGTGTGTGTGTGTGTGTGTGTGTGTGTGTGTGTGTGTGTGTGTGTGGGTGTGTGTGTGTGTGTGTGTGTGTGTGTGTGTGTGTGTGTGTGTGTGTGTGTGTGTGTGTGTGTGGTCCGCCCACTTTGTTCCTGATCTGTTGTATAGAATAATATGCAAGTATAACTTAGTTCCTCACAATTATTTGAAGAGGCCCCGTTATACCACCAGGTGTGAGTGTGATTAGCCATGACAAACCATTTCTAAATTGTCATTGTGACCGTGGCGTCACAAGTTGGAGTCTACCTTGAAGTATGATGACTAGATCTGCCTACCAGCCTACCCAGTAGACTGTACCAACTGGTAAACTGATCTAGTTGACATACATCTGCAGGTGGACACTCCCACTTGTGATGTTTTAGTCTCATGACAAATTTGAAATGGCAAAATGGCAGGACCTTCTGCTACGGGGGTCTCGGGACCTGTCGTTGCAGGACCTTCTGCTACGGAGGTCTCGGGACCTGTCGTTGCAGGGCCTTCTGCTACGGAGGTCTCGGGACCTGTCGTTGCAGGGCCTTCTGCGCCGGAGGTCTCGGGACCTGTCGTTGCAGGGCCTTCTGCTACGGGGGTCTCGGGACCTGTCGTTGCAGGGCCTTCTGCTACGGAGGTCTCGGGACCTGTCGTTGCAGGACCTTCTGTTATGGAGGTCTTGTTCTCAAGTATCTTCTTCACTCTTTCCAGAGGGAACAGGAAATGAGAGGGGGTGAGCTGGGTCCTCGTGGAGCCATTAATATGGGAGGTACGCGGTAGTGGTCTCTACTGATATAACCCAGAATAGATAACCAAGTCTTTGAATATTGTACATCTACTTCCTTTAACAGGCCAACTTGTTCAACTAGGCCACATGGCAGAATTACAAATGTATTGCACAGTTTTTCGCATGCAAGTGCAAAAATGGTGTACCGTTTAATATGCTGTAGGGGACGATGTGTGTCCTCCTCATGTTGTACACTGTAGTGGTGAAGGTGCTTCCATAACTAGATTATCTGGCCCCTGCGCACTCACTCTACGATGCTGGCAGACGTCAACACTTGGACCCTGAAGACTTGCATTCCCATAGTCATTTTGTGGGCACCCTGGCTATTTTTGGTGGATTTTCCCCAAAATTGTAATTCTTTTGGACTCTTCGGTGGTCCGTGTGTATTGGGGCGGTCATGTGAGGACTGTCAGGGAACAAGCTTGCCGCTGAAAGCGTCGTACAGTGAGAACGTGGGCAGCCTGCTAGGCAGGGACATACCTGAGACCTCACGGGGAAGGGACTGCTGGGAGGTTCACGGTGGCCTTCCGTCCAAATCGTTCGAGCCACATTCGGGATTGCACATCAACTACTAGTCGACAGAACTAGTATATAGGACGCAGGATTCATCACAGAATGAATTAATTCCTTAATTACAGGCTACACCTCTTGTGGGGCTGATGAAGGCTTCAGAGTACACTGCGATTTGAGTGCAATATTGAATGTTGTGCTTGGAAACGTGTTTTTGTGCACAAGAGACAATGTATTTCTAAATGGTTATGCTGTATTGCAACCTGTTGAATGGCAAGTATTTTGTCGTTAAAAATAATTTTCGGTAGAATTTGAAACAATTGTATTTTTTGTCATTAGTCCGTCTACGTTTGCGGCACCTTAAAAGGATTGTTGCTCACGTTACAATATGCGTATTGCATATTTAGCACAGTAGTTTTGGAGGAGAAGCGTTCATTAGTCTGCTGCAGACATCAATGTGCACTTGAAGACTTAAGCACGTGGAGACATTTGTCAGAGTTGTCTGTCGGCTCGCTAGATTCTGAACCCCCAGCCGAAGGTGTCTGGGCGGCACGGCGCCGTCGCGCTCCTCGTAGCGGTCCGTACTCGTGGTCCGGCTGTTGGCCTGTTGACCACGCAGCTGATGTGCGATCCCGGGTCGAGGTGGCCAGACGACGTGGATGGTGGCCCCTGAACATGTGTCCCCTCAGTCTGTTCCTTCCACAACCTTCTCCTTTCATAAACTGTCTTATTCACCAGCTGTAAAATATCTCTAGTTAATGTTTCCGCCATGACTTCAATTGTTATAATTTTGTCTTCACGTTGGCTTTTGGTTGCAATGCTGTAGTATTCAGACCTTACAAAATACGGAGTTCTGTTTTAATGAAGACATGATTAATTAAATACTGTATAGTTTGAAAATCAATGAACCATAAACCTTAAAGGGGACATATTATACCACCAGGTGTGAGTGTGATGAGCCATTGCAAGCCGTTGCCATGTGACTACCGTCTAGTGACATCACAAGTGGGAATGTCCAGTGAACTGTACCGACAGGTAAATTGATCCAGGACACTTGGAAACCAGACCATCATGTCCTGTGCTGTCGCAGTACAATACTGAAATGATTTTAATCATCATAGTCACCAAAAGCCAACGTTGAACATCCGTACCGACCGCCGGTGTCGTTAAGTAGGGACGCGTGCGTCGCTGTTTATGATTTTTTTCCTCTACCAACTGCTGCTTCCTTGTTTTGCGTGTAGATGGCTTTAACCCTTCCTCGGCCGGGCCCGCTGCCAGCCAGGTACCCCCTCAGATGATGGGCATGGGTGCCAGGGGTGGAGCCGTGGGCCCGGGGGGTGGAGCCGTGGGCCATGGGGGTGGAGCCGTGGGCCCGGTTGGCGCCATGGGCCAAGGGGGCGGACCCATGGGGCCGGGTGGAGCCGTAGGTCCCGTTGGCGCCATGGGTCAGGTTGGAGCCATGGGCCCGGGGGGTGGAGCCATGGGCCCAGACGGAGCCGGAAGTATGGGAGCTCCCATGATGCTGGAGAACGGAGCCATGGTAGCGTATGAGCGTTCACCTTTGAACTGTAGAAAGAAGACCGTTACTTAACTCATGTTTCAACGTTTGTTACCGTTTCCATGGTTACTATTTCTTTGCGTTGAGCCCCAGTGGTTGCAGCTGGAACGATCACGACTCCTCTCTCTCCCCTCTCCCTTGTCCACCCTCCTCACCTTCCTCATCCCCCCCTTCCCTTCCTCATCCCCCCTTCCCCCCCCCCACAGCGCAACGAGCGTTACCCACAGGCGGGGTCTCTCGGCGGCCGGCCAGGGGTCGAGTCTCCGCAACAACAACAGCAGCAACAGCAGCAACAACAGCAACAGCAGCAACAACAGCAACAACAACAACAACAGCAACAGACAACAGCAACAGCAGCTGCAGGGAGGGGCCTCCACTCGGAGGGCTCCAAGGGTTCGGCAGGGGGGGGGGCCGGTGTCGCGCGCAAGGCATCGCGTTGTTCTACTGTCACACGTTGAGCAGTGAAACTCTTGTGAAATAAAGTACACACAAGAACACACGACGTCTCCACTGTTCTGAACGTTGGTTTTCATAATAATGTCATCGAGCGAACAAGATGGCCACCCATCTCCACCCGTCGCCCTCCTCATCTGTAGCAGCTGCTGGGCTGATCTACCCAGCATGCATCTGGCTGGGCCACCCCCACTTGTGATGTCATAAGCCAGAGATTCTGGAACGGCTTGGGGTGGCTGAGCACCACGGCAAGAGCAAAACACAAGACGGTTTGAAAAAGCGCTGTGTTACTGGTTTGTGTTGTGTGTCAACAGGTTACAAGGGCCGGGGGTCTATAATCATTCAAATATGAAGTCATTTTGAGCCATAAATAACCTCTCAGTCGCAGGGTAGGAGCTGGGATCACTTTTGGGCAAGTGGGAAACTGGGTTACTGGTTCTATTGACGCTTTAAAGGGGGTGTCAACAGGTGAGAAGGACTGTCTTCGTCTTCTGAGTCTTCTTGGGGGCGGCTGGTGCTGATGAAGACGATGATCTTATCTTATCTTATGATGATGGCTTTTTATTGCCGTGCCCAAGGCTGCTCATTACCAACACCCGAGTAGTCATTGGACTGATCTAGTTTTAATGGGGCTGACTGGCCAAGTTAAAGTATGGAACTTCTACCTCCCTCTCTCCCCCCTCTCCCCCCCACCCCCCCCCCCCCCCTCTCTGTCCTTGTTCTGTGTAGCCCAGTTTTTGGCCCACTTCTGTTTGTAAGAATACAAGAGGATTTCACTTTTGATGAAGGCCGTATGGGCTTAAAATAATTTATCTTTGGAAAAAAAATATTTTGTCAATTAGAAGCCAAATTAGAAGTCTTGAGCACCTCAGGAGGTAGAGCGGTCGTCTGGCAACTGGAAGGTTGCTGGGTCGATCCCTGGCTCCTCCCCCTAGCTAAGTGTGGAGGTGTCCCTGAGCAAGACACCACCTAACCCTACCTGCTCCTCCTAGCTAAGTGTGGAGGTGTCCCTGAGCAAGACACCACCTAACCCTACCTGCTCCTCCTAGCTAAGTGTGGAGGTGTCCCTGAGCAAGACACCACCTAACCCTACCTGCTCCTCCTAGCTAAGTGTGGAGGTGTCCCTGGGCAAGACACCACCTAACCCTACCTGCTCCTCCTAGCTAAGTGTGGAGGTGTCCCTGAGCAAGACACCACCTAACCCTACCTGCTCCTCCTAGCTAAGTGTGGAGGTGTCCCTGAGCAAGACACCACCTAACCCTACCTGCTCCTCCTAGCTAAGTGTGGAGGTGTCCCTGAGCAAGACACCACCTAACCCTACCTGCTCCCCCTTCACCATCCTCTAGAGGGCCTTGTGATCAGCAGTGGAGCAGCTGATGAACCAGGCAGTAATGCAACCAGAGAGGATGCTCTCGAAGGTGCACCTGTAAAAGTTAGTGACGGTTTTTCCAGACATGCCAAACTTCTTGAGTCTCCTCAGAAAGTAAAGGCGCTTTTGGGCAGTTTTTACAGAGTCCACTTGCCTGGACCAGGTGAGGTCATCTTTGATGAACACACAGAGGAGCTTGAAGCAGGAGACTCTGTCCACTTCAGCTCGGTCGATGTGTAGGGGAGCATGAACCCCCCCCCCTGTCGCTTCCTGAAGTCCACGATCATCTCCTTAGTCTTGCAGACGTTGGGAGAGAGGTTGTTGCCCTGGCACCATGTTGCCAAGTCCCTGACCTCTCTATAGGCGGTCTCATCATCATTGTTGGGGATGAGACCCAGGATGGTGGTGTCGTCCGCGTACTTAAGGTGTTACCGAACCTATGGAAAAAATAGTTTCAGCCTTTCAACTTTCAGTAAGCTAATGAACCTGACGCGCCGGGTGGGAAGTCGTCATTGGAATCTGTTTGGAAAAGGGGGCGGGCTCGTTCAAACAATCTCTGGCGGGTGATTGGATGAACCGTCCGTCTATCAGCGTCGTTGTGTCGCAGGAGGACGCTGAGTGGTCCGAACCCGCTGTGGTGCGGACGCCACAGGGATGGCTTGACGCCTCCGCCTGGCCTGGTGGTGCGCCGCCACCAGCAGGAGGAGGAGGAGGAGGAGGTGAACAGGAGATCCGGGTTCGAGTCTCCGTGGAAACCTCTTACTTCGATGTTACGCGTGTGTGTGAGCAGGCGTGTACGCGCTCACGTCTCAAGCCGCGGGTCCCGGCAGGTCCCCGCCCCGCCCACGTCCCCCCGCCACCATTACGCGCGGCCGTGCGTAAAGTGGAGCAGCGGCCCGGCGGCGCCACCGGGACGGGATTACGCGGCGGAGGCTGACGCGCGTTAAGAGCAGCAGCACTCCGACGGGCTGACAGCCGGTGTGCGTGTGTGTGTGTGTGTGTGTGTGTGTGTATATGAGTGTGTGTGACCCTGTGCTGCTGCAGCTTTTATAAACTATATTTAGTGATTCGTTTTCACGTAATGCTCTGGAGTCTGGATGGAGAAGGGAGGGAGCGCCAGACAGGTACCATCTCAATACCTGAGATCTCAACTCTCTCCATCATGTCTGATGTGTGCTTCGAGGGCCCCAACAGCAAGCGCCGCAGGTTCTAGGGGCCCCTTCCGTCTCACGAAGGTCACTCTCCGCTCGCCGCCTTGGCAAACGGATTCTCGTCGTCGTCGGTGTCGTCGTCGGGAGCCTTTGTTGGTTTTATGCTTGTTTGTCGTCACGGTTACCTATGAGGGTCCACGCTGTCTCACCTGCCGATGGCCGAGTGTCAGCGGTGTCACGGAAATCTCCTTTTCTTTGTCCATCCTTTCCTTTTTTATTGTTGTTTGTTTTCATGACAGTCACATTAATCCCATTCTATGAGATTAAACTTCTAGTTTGTGTAAATTGAAAAAATGGATGAAAAACTAACTTTAACCGGTTTGTTAAGGGTTTGTCTTTATATACACACTGCTGAACAACAAGATGCAGCTGGGAGTTTCTGAACGTGTGTGTGTGTGTGTGTGTGTGTGTGTGTGTGAGACACCAACGTATTTCTGACTATCACACCAACCCTACGCTTCCTGACAAGTGTGGAGGTGTCCCTGAGCAAGACACCACCTAACCCTACCTGCTCCTCCTCCTAGCTAAGTGTGGAGGTGTCCCTGAGCAAGACACCACCTAACCCTACCTGCTCCCCCTTCACCATCCTCTAGAGGGCCTTGTGATCAGCAGTGGAGCAGCTGATGAACCAGGCAGTAATGCAACCAGAGAGGATGCTCTCGAAGGTGCACCTGTAAAAGTTAGTGAGGGTTTTTGAAGACATGCCAAACTTCTTGAGTCTCCTCAGAAAGTAAAGGCGCTTTTGGGCAGTTTTTACAGAGTCCACTTGCCTGGACCAGGTGAGGTCATCTTTGATGAACACACAGAGGAGCTTGAAGCAGGAGACTCTGTCCACTTCAGCTCGGTCGATGTGTAGGGGAGCATGACACCCCCTGTCGCTTCCTGAAGTCCACGATCATCTCCTTAGTCTTGCAGACGTTGGGAGAGAGGTTGTTGCCCTGGCACCATGTTGCCAAGTCCCTGACCTCCTCTCTGTAGGCGGTCTCATCATCATTGTTGGGGATGAGACCCAGGATGGTGGTGTCGTCCGCGTACTTAAGGTGTTACCGAACCTATGGAAAAAATAGTTTCAGCCTTTCAACTTTCAGTAAGCTAATGAACCTGACGCGCCGGGTGGGAAGTCGTCATTGGAATCTGTTTGGAAAAGGGGGCGGGCTCGTTCAAACAATCTCTGGCGGGTGATTGGATGAACCGTCCGTCTATCAGCGTCGTTGTGTCGCAGGAGGACGCTGAGTGGTCCGAACCCGCTGTGGTGCGGACGCCACAGGGATGGCTTGACGCCTCCGCCTGGCCTGGTGGTGCGCCGCCACCAGCAGGAGGAGGAGGAGGAGGAGGTGAACAGGAGATCCGGGTTCGAGTCTCCGTGGAAACCTCTTACTTCGATGTTACGCGTGTGTGTGAGCAGGCGTGTACGCGCTCACGTCTCAAGCCGCGGGTCCCGGCAGGTCCCCGCCCCGCCCAC
This sequence comes from Coryphaenoides rupestris, assembly GCA_002895965.2. Classification (NCBI taxonomy): domain Eukaryota; kingdom Metazoa; phylum Chordata; class Actinopteri; order Gadiformes; family Macrouridae; genus Coryphaenoides; species Coryphaenoides rupestris. The sequence goes on along the minus strand of PIJE02000918.1, from coordinate 121,943 downwards.
GTCCCCCCGCCACCATTACGCGCGGCCGTGCGTAAAGTGGAGCAGCGGCCCGGCGGCGCCACCGGGACGGGATTACGCGGCGGAGGCTGACGCGCGTTAAGAGCAGCAGCACTCCGACGGGCTGACAGCCGGTGTGCGTGTGTGTGTGTGTGTGTGTGTGTGTGTATATGAGTGTGTGTGACCCTGTGCTGCTGCAGCTTTTATAAACTATATTTAGTGATTCGTTTTCACGTAATGCTCTGGAGTCTGGATGGAGAAGGGAGGGAGCGCCAGACAGGTACCATCTCAATACCTGAGATCTCAACTCTCTCCATCATGTCTGATGTGTGTTTTAGGATCTGATGTGTGTCTTCTTCAGTCTTTAGTGTGTTTTAGGATCTGATGTGTGTCTTCTTCAGTCTTTAGTGTGTTTTAGGATCTGATGTGTGTCTTCTTCAGTCTTTAGTGTGTTTTAGGATCTTTATTACGCTTCAACATCATGTGCATTATTCTCAACATCATGGGCAATATTAATATTATTATTATTAATATCATGTTATTACCTTGCAATACTACCTCTCTTCTCCTCTCATCATCATGTGCAATATTCTTTATATCATGTGCTATACTTCTTCTCAATATAACCTTACAATATTACCATGTTACATTACCTTTCATCATTATGTGCAGTATTCTTAATATTCTTTATATCATGTGCTATACTTCTTCTCAATATAACCTTGCAATATTACCATGTTACATTACCTTTCATCATTATGTGCAGTATTCTTAATATTCTTTATATCATGTGCTATACTTCTTCTCAATATAACCTTGCAATATTACCATGCTACATTACCTTTCATCATTATGTGCAGTATTCTTAATATTCTTTATATTATGTGCAATACTTCCTCTTACCACTATTATTATTATTACCCTTTTATTACATTTCAATTATTGCCAAATTGTTTTTGCAGACTGAATATCTTAACTATATTTTTATACTTCTCTAGACTGACTGTAAATGTGTAAATCTGTTATTTTATTTGTATTATTCTACTGTTTATTTCTCTATTGTTTTATTGTATTGCTATGCAACCTCTGGCACAAGAATATCCTTCAGGATTAATAAAGTTCTATCTTATCTTATCTTCTTATTAAAAACCCCTTTGTTAAATAATACAGACAGTAGCCCAAAACAGACCCGATCAAAGTAGCTCCAGTTCCTGTAGATGCAGGGTGAAGTAACTTCCTGTCCCTGTCACGTTAACGTTAGGTGGGTACCAGTGGGTGCCAGTGTATATCTACTGGACCAGTTGTGTCTCCACTGGTGCTGTGAGGAGCTAGAAGGGTCTGTTGGGCTCGAGGAAACACGACTGAACATAATGTAGCCTCTAATGTGATGTCGGTGTTTTGGACTCGCAGAGCCAGACGATTATTTCCGGGCTTCCGAGCGGCCCGAGCGGTTCGATCCCCTGCCAGCAGGACCTCACTAAACTGGGTCAGACGTGCCTACTAAACTAACCCTACCCCTACCCTACTCCCTTTGTCCACTAATCAATTAAATACTGTTAAGGCAACTCTGCTGGGCGACTTTGTTTCCGTGTACTAATAGGATTGAGAAAGATTTGGGGGTTTTATTGGAACGCCTCCAGAGAAAGTCAGTGAACAGAAAACATAACGAGGGTTCCTGGAAGCTCTGATGTTGCTCAATTATACAAAAGTATAAGCAAGTCAACACAATAAGAGTCCTTGTTTCAGTGATTGGAGTTTGTTTGTTTGTTTGTTTGTTTATTGTGCGGGAGACCGAATTAATAAGAGAGAGAAGGTGAAGTGAAGGCCAACATCCAAGCACAGCGCTCTGCGGTGATGTAGCCGGGTGGTCCCCAAACGGAGGGCCGCGTACCTCCTCGGGGCTCCGGGGGCCCTTCCAAACCAGTGTACAGGAAGTCCATTAGGACAAGCATGTGCTCTAGCTTGTAGCGCCCCCCCCTCTGTCTGTCTGACCGTCTGCCTGACTGTCTGTCTGACTGTCTGTCTGTCTCTTGTTACGACGTATTCAGGGAGGAGGAGAAATTCTCTTCATTACGAAATTCTAAGTGTCAAGCAATTACTGTCTGATATCGGATTGAAACGGCAGTTTTTAATTAAAAATGGCGTCCACTTGTCTTTATCCTCTTCCTCCTCTTCGCTGTTCCCGCCTCCAGAGGATGAAATCCCAGAGCCAGCGGCGCCAGTCTGCCCCCTCGCTGGTGCTGAGCAAGGCCCTGACCCGCTCCAGAACCATCTCCAGGTAGGGAAGGTTCCCGGGTCTGAACCCCCCATTTTGGCAGGCTAGCCCACAGCAAGAAGCCCCCCAGCCCCCCGCGACCCCACCACCCCACCACCCCACCCCCGACCCGCGACCCCCGACCCCCGACCCCCGACCGCCCCTGAACCCCGTTCACTTATTTAGATTCATCCCACCCATGAATGGGTCAGAGGGTCCGTTTACATTCCGTATTCCAGGGAATGCTAGAGAGCTGATCTCCAGGGTTTAGTCTGTGGTTCTTGTGTTCCGGCGCCTACGTGTCTTTACACTCGTGAATCCACGTACACATGCTGTGCTCATCGCACTACTACGCACCACATCTCCTCTGCACTCACGCACTCCCTATCACTAACACCTAGCAGACGCTACACACACACCACACAGCTCGGTGGTTGATTCCTGTTTTAGAGTGAGTGTGTAGGTTTCTAGGGACTTAGATAATCACACCTTCAAATGGCTCCTACACTGCTATTTCATCCGTTTTCTTCCGTTAATCTCATGGCTGAATTTCTCTTACTTAGGGTCTCGCTTGGTTATCAGCGGACAGGAGTAACCTAATCAAAACAGGCTCCTCCCCCCCCCCCCCTTAAAAAAATTGTTGTAATCAAATAGCTCAAAAAATTTAAAAAGATGTAAATAGTGACAAATAATAGTGACGAATAAATAGACACGCAGACAGGCAGGCAGACCGACAGAGAGACAGACAGGTGTTGTCCTGACGGTGGCTCACTCAGGTGTGTGGGCGTGGCCTCCAGGGAGAGCGTGCAGGCGGCCGTGTGTCCGGAGGCGTGTCCGCTGGTCCTGGCGTACCTCCTGGCCGCTCCACAGCGCACCTTGCTGCTGCACGGCCCCACCCACCTGAAGACCGGCCTGCAGACCCAGGAGAGACATCTGTTCCTGTTCAGAGACATGCTGCTGGTCACTAAGGCCAAGTAGGGACACACACATCACACACACACACATAACACAGGCACAACACACACACATCACACACACATCACACACACACATCACACACACACACACTGCCCCCACACACACACCACTCACACACAACACATACACGATAATGAGTTCAGTCTATTGGCTGTGTGACCGTGCTGCTGTTTTGTAGTGACACCCTGCGCCTGTGTGCAGGGCGCGTGCCGCCCCCACTCTCCAGCCCTACCTGACACCAGGCACAGGATGAGAGCTGGTCTCGATGCTGCGCCAGCCCACGCGTCTCGCTTGCCGACACTGTTTTTGTAGGGTGACTTAGTTCTTTTCTGTTATTGAAGCAGTGTGTGTGAGGTAGCGCTCTGTCTCGACCCTGACCCCGTCCTTCGTCCACTCGGGCATTTGGGCTCCCTACCTCTCTCTCTCTCTCTGTCTCTCTGCCTCTTCTCTCTCACTCTCACACCTCTTCTCACCTATCTCTCTGTCTCTCTCTCTCTCTCTTTCCCTCTCTCTCTCTGCCTCTCTGTCTGTCTCTGTCTCTCCTCTCTCTCTCTCTGTCTCTCTCTCTGTCTCTCGCTCTCTCTGTCTCTGTCTCTCTCTCTTCTCCCTCTCTCTCCTCTCTCTCTCTCTCTCTCTCTCTCTCTCTCTCTCTCTCTCTGTCTCTCTCTGTCTCTCCTCTATCTTTCTCCTCTCTCCTCAGAACAGAAAGAACAATGGCTTTCGCTGCTCAAAAGGTAAAGCGTGTCTGTGTGTGACTGTGTGTGTGTGTGTGTGTGTGTGTGTGTGTGTGTGTGTGTGTGTGTGTGTGTGTGTGTGTGTGTGTGTGTGTGTGTGGTGTGTGTGTGTGTGTGTGTGTGTGTGTGTGTGTGTGTGTGTGTGTGTGTGTGTGCGTGTGTCTGTGTGTGCGTGTGTCTGCGTGTGTGTGTGTGTGTGTGTGTGTCTGTGTGTGTGTGTGTGTGTGTGTGTGTGTGTCTGTGGTGTGTGTGTGTGTGTGTGTGTGTGTGTGGTGTGTGTGTTGTGTGTGTGTGTGTGTGTGTGTGTCCCTCCTCCCGTGAAGAACACACACACACGAGTGCTTTATCTCCATCCGTCTTCACCTCCTTTGCCTCCTACCCTCTCTCCTTCTTCCTCCCTCCTCGTCCAGCGGACAACATAGCGAAAGGAGCGCCGGAGCGTAGCCCTAAGACACGTGGGCGACTCAGAGAGATCAACAGCCTAAAGGAGCAAGGATTAGGGAAACACACGTCGCACACGTGGGTGAGTCCTGAGGAAAGAGAGAGTGAGAGAGAAAGAAAAAGGAACAGATGGAGGAGAGAGAGAGAGAGAGAGAAGAGAAAGAAAAAGAAAAAGAAAAAGAAAAAGAAAGAGAAAAAAAAGAGAAAAAAAAGAAAAAAGAAAAAAGAAAGAAAGAAAGAAAGAAATGAAAGAAATAAAAAAAAGAAGAAAGAAAAAAAAAGAGAGATAACGATGAGATAATGGTCGGGGTAATGTTCTCCTCCAGCTGGTGATGACGTGATGAAGTCATGTGGTTTCTTCTCCTCCTCCTCCTCCTCCTCCAGACCAAAGCGCTTCCGGTCAGCAACTCGGACTCCGCCTCCGAGGTCGTGCGCCTCGCTCTGCAGCAGTTCGGCGTGGCCGTGAGTCCGGCCGTGCGCTCACCTGTCGGCATCCCGTGTCCGTTCCACGACACGCACACACACTAACCGCACGCGTGTGTGTGCGTGTGTGTGTGTGTGTGTGTGTGTGTGTGTGTGTGTGTTCGGCACGTGAAGGTGCGTAGCTGTGCGCGTGCATTTCCCGTACCGCTGCACGTGCGGTCCTACCCCCCTCACGGTCAGTGAGGGCCAGACATAACAAGAGTCTGCGTAAGTTTCTCTCTACACAGTTCTATTCCTCACAGTACACACGGAAGCGGCCCCTACTTCCCGCAGCACAGGGAATCCTGGAGCACCCCCAATGAAGAGACCCATAGAGTCTACCCATTACGCTACCGTATCGCTCTCGCGCGCTATGACTCATCCTCTTCCCGCACGCTCACACATCGTAGTATGCACTATGCTCTGCCCTCTATTCAGTTATCAAGTGCCTGCAGGCCGACCCCAAAGGTCACGAGTTCCCATTCTGTCGTCTGCGCCACACACGCGGGTGCACGACAGCCGCCTAACACGCCCGCCGAACGGCTTGGGTCCATTGGAGCGGTGCAACACAGGACAGCTCTTAGGGGCGAAGTCTAGCCGATCTGACGGGTAAGCTCAAGTGCCAGTTTGCATGTCACTGTAAAGCCTCCCGCCCTCTCTGGCGCCGTGCCACCCAGGGCCATGCGGGCCGTATTGGTGCATTGGATGGGAAACTCGCTCCCTTCTCTCCGGGAGTATTTCTTATTTCTTCGCAGTGCCAGTTCATCCTGAAGCCCCGCCCCCTGGCCGCCGCCCAGGGCCATGCGGCCGTAGGTGAGGATGGAAAGTGAACGTACGATAGAAGGCGGATTGTTTATTTGCTGTTTTGGTTCGTTGTTTATCTGTTGTTGTTGTTGTTGTTGGCTACAGAGTCTTCCCAGAAGCCCTTCAAGAGGCAACGGTCGCTCATCAACTGGGCCTTCTGGCGAGGCTCCACCCCCCAGCTTGGCGACGCCGCCTCCTCCGCCAGCACCGGTCACCAGGGCGACGGCTGCCTTTTCGGCCAACCGCTGAGCTCCCTGTGCCTGGAGGAGGAGCTGCCCAAGCCGATCACGGTAGCCGTTGTTGCCGCTAGGTGTGCTGTTGTCCTCTGTGTCTCTGTCTCTTCTCTCCTCTCTGTCTCTCTCTCTGTCTGTCTCTGTCCTGTCTGTCTCTCTCCCTCTCTCTCTCTGTGTCTCTCTCTCTCTCCCTCCCTCTCGCTCTCTCTCTCTCTCTGTCCTGTCTCTCTCTCCCTCTCTGTCCTCTCTCTCTCTCTGTCTCTCTCTCCCCTCTCTCTCTCTCTCTCTCTGTCTCTCTCTCTGTCTCTCTCTCTGTCTCTCTCTGTCTCTGTCTCTCTCTCTCTCTCTCTCTCTCTCTCGTCTGTCTCTCTGTCTGTCTCTCTCTCTCTGTCTTCTCTCTGTCTCTCTTCTCTCTCTGTTGTCTCTCTTCTGTCTCTCTGTCTCTCTCTCTCTGTCTCTGTCTCTGTCTCTCTCTCTGTCTCTCTCTCTCTCTGTGTCTCTCTCTCTCTCTCTCTCTCTCTGTCTCGTGCGTGCTCTCTGACACTCGTGGACGCGGGGTATCCGCGGCGGTGCGACACGCACAGAGCGCGGACAGCCAGGCCGACCGCTCTCTCAGGGTAGTGCGGAGCAAGCCTTCGATTGGTGACGGCGGGGGCCGCTGCAGGCGAGGCCTCCGGTCGCACCCACCGTTCGGAGCTCTTTACGATCCTGCGTTTCGATCATCTGACCTCTGGCTAGGTCCTGTCTATATTATCTCGTGCGCCCTCGGATCTCTCGACGATGGATACTCGCCCGCGGCTGTGCGCTAGTGCCGAGCGCTGAGTGAGGACGGCTAACTCCTCTCTGCGTCTCGCTTGAGCGGAGGACGTGCCGGCCGCGGAGCTCATGCTGTCAGACGTAGGATTATCAGTGCGATAGCGGATCCAGGTCCGTGGCTTCCCATGAGCCCAGGTCGCCAAGATGATACTCTAGCTATGCTGCTGTCGTCACCCTCGTTGAGTACTGGCAATAGGTAGCGGGACACACAACGTTGCTTGGGCTGGATGAGATCGTTGTGATGTGCCTCAGGCAGCACTAAGTATACTAGTTGTGCGCCGCGCTGTCTGTACGCTGGGACAATGCTCTAGGTTACGACGTGTGAGCGAATCTCACTGTCCTAGTCCTCCTCTTTGTGATATTTGTGTTCTTTGTGCTGGCAATATGTGTAGTGACCGGTCCTTCTCTCGCTGAATCTCTGTGTGCTGTGTGTGCCTCTCTCATTTGGTGCGCAGAGTAGGTAAAACCTCCTGCTGTCTGTAATTGTCCCTAATCGTGCTCGAGAATCGCGGCGTTTCATAGTGACGAAAATCGCTGGGCGTCTATCAATGAGACACACCACTATAGCTATCTCGCCATGATCTGCTATTGTCTACAATCACCATCGTGCTTTACTCATAGTACGTACTCATATTCGTGCGAATATAGCTTGCCTGTCGTGCTCGACATACATAGGTGAGACATGATGCGTCAAGTAGACGTCTATGACTAGACATGCGCAAGACTCAGATCCTGAGATTGATCATGACATGAACTCTGATCAGTACTGATAGGGACAGAAGAAACTCAAGATGTTACCCATGTACTCAGACTAGACGCACAGACCAGACACCGCTAGACAGTGTAAACAGTGAGAGACATGGATGGAGTACGTAACACTAAAGCTCCAATGAGTGCTCAGCGTGATGATGTACAATGTAGCGCTACGTAGCATGTAGTGCGTACCTATGAGGTACTAGTCAGTTGAGTACATCTCAGCATCGCCCAAGATCGCTCCGTAATGGAATAACCATGGTCTGCGTACCCCGCTTCTGCTACAGTGTATCAGGACTCAGAATCTGTAGACGACCTAGCTACAGGACAGAATCCAGATACCAGATGAGACTAGACACTCAGCATCAGATGACGATGACGACAGATCATAAGCACTCTCCACCACCCGGTCTCGCTCTCTCTCGCTACTTCTCTCTCTGTCTATCTACCTCTCTCTCTCTCTCTCTCTCTGTTTACATCTCTCTCTCTCTCTCTGTCTATCTACCCCTCTCTCTCTCTGTTTCTCTCTCTCACCCTTTCTGTCTCTCTACTTCTCTCTCTGTTTACATCTCTCTCTCTGTATATCTACCGTATTTTCCGGACTATAAGGCGCACCGGATTATAAGGCGCACTGTCAATGAACGGGTCTATTTTCATACATAAGGCGCACCGGATTATAAGGCGCACCGCATTATAAGGCGCATTAAGCAACACAAAACAGTCAGATAAATCGAACTTTATTCAACTCATTCACAATAACTCTCAACATTGTTCAGTTGTAACACATAAAATACAAAACAATACACTCACTTTTTCAGTTCATTCCTCATCCACAAATCCATCAAATTCTTCATCTTCAGTCCTTATACACACACCATAATATTACCGGTATGTTGAATGACAGATTTTTGAGCGCCGTGTACCACATAAAATCGGTTCGAGGTTAATACATAAGGCGCACCGGATTATAAGGCGATGAAAGGAGCAGGAGGAGCAGGTGCAGAACATAAAGAGGTGAGACCTGTCTGTCTGTCTGTCTGTCTGTCTGTGTGTGTGTAATGTGAAGTGAATTAATAGATCAATGAAAACACATTATTGGGGTTTTGTTTAACGCAGGCTGATTGGTCGGTTGCCCGCGGCTAACGTGGTGCTGCTGCGCTACGTGGTGGCGCTGCTGCGCGGTATCCAGGGCAACGCTCAGCACAACCACATGACCAGCTTCAACCTGTCGGTGTGCATCGCTCCCAGCATGCTCTGGGCCCCGGGGCCCATCAGCCCCCAGCAGGAGGGCCGGGGGGCCAAGATGGTGAGACCCTAACCCTTAAACCAAACCCTGATATGAAACCCTGACCCTAATGTGAGACTTTAATATGAAACCCTGACCCTAATGTGAGACTTTAATATGAAACCCTGACAATTGATGTTGTGCGGTCCTCCAGGTGTGTGACCTGGTCAGGTTCCTGATCGACCACTGCCAGCAGGTCATTGGACAGGAGCCCAGTTCTGTGTTCGGAGGACCTCCTCAAAGACGCGGTGAAGAAGAGGATACTGCATCAGGTACACACACACACACACACACACACACACACAGACAAACACACACACACACACACACACACACACACACACACACACACACCTCGGCCCCCGAGTCGTGGTCGTGCCAGACCACCGACTCGTCCTACGACAGTCTGGAGAAGGAGCTCGACGAGGGGAGCAGCGTCAGCCCACCGTGCCTTAGCCGCGGAGCCCAGCGGCGGCGCTCTGAGCCGGCCGTGGTGTACGTGGCGAGGCCGGCCTCGGACTCGACCTCGACCTCGTCCCCTCAGGCCCCGTCCAGCTCCTCCCCCCTCCTCGTCCGGATGCGGACGCTGGGGGCGTCGGAGCGAGGGGGCTCCCCGCCCGGAGAGCATCGCTCCTGGGGGACGCTGAGGGGCGTCGGCCAGGGGCTGCATCCACACTCCTGGCTGAAGAAGGTGAGGAGGCAAGACACCGGGGGGAAGGAGGAGGAGGAGGAGGAGGAAGAGGAGGAGGAGGAGGGTGGACGCGGCGGCCTGGAGAGCGTGGACAGGGCGCATCACAGTGTCCCCGGCAGCCTCCACTTCCCTCGGACCCCCGGCGGTCCCACCTCCGCCGCAGGAAGTGACACCGATGTGTCGTCCCCGCCGTCGCCACAGCGCCTGGTGTTCTCCCGGCAGCCGGCCGCCGCCCTCTCCCTCTTCCGACGCCGGCGAGCCATCCGTGAGCGACAGCGCCGGCGGTCCTCGGAGCCGGGCCCGCTGCAGACCCCCCAGACCCACCCACCGCCCAGCGACCCACGCCTCAGGGTGCCGGATGCCACCGACGGGCCGAGGCAGGACAGGTACCATCTCAATACCTGAGATCTCAACTCTCTCCATCATGTCTGATGTGTGTTTTAGGATCTGATGTGTGTCTTCTTCAGTCTTTAGTGTGTTTTAGGATCTGATGTGTGTCTTCTTCAGTCTTTAGTGTGTTTTAGGATCTTTATTACGCTTCAACATCATGTGCATTATTCTCAACATCATGTGCAATACTCTCATCATCATGTGCTATATTATTATTATTAATATCATGTTATTACCTTGCAATACTACCTCTCTTCTCCTCTCATCATCATGTGCTATATTATTATTATTATTATTAATATCATGTTATTACCTTGCAATACTACCTCTCCTCTCATCATCATGTGCAATATTCTTAATGTGCAGTATTCTTAATATTCTTTATATCATGTGCTATACTTCCTCTTACCACTATTATTATTATTACCCTTTTATTACATTTCAATTATTGCCAAATTGTTTTTGCAGACTGAATGCACACACACACAGACACACACACAGCACACACACAGACACACACAGACACAGACACACACACACACAGCACACACACACACACACACACACACACACACACACACACACACACACACACACACACACACACAACACACAACACAACAACACAACCACACACAACACACACACACACACACACACACACAACAACAACACACACACACAGACACGCTTTACCTTTTGAGCAGCGAAAGCCATTGTTCTTTCTGTTCTGAGGAACAAGGAGAGAGAGAGAGAGACAGAGAGAGAGAGAGAGAGAGAGAGGAGAGAGAGAGAGAGAGAGAGAGAGAGAGAGAGAGAGAGAGAGACAGGAGAGAGAGAGAGAGAGAGAGACAGAGAGAGAGAGAGATTTCTTTCAAACGCAATGTGTCCAACAGAATTCAAAGCCTTGAAAGGTCACATGGACATTTGCTGTGTGTGTGTGTGTGTGTGTGTGTGCGTGTACCTGAAGGCAGCCACATAGTTACAGGTGGGCCAGCCCATGACGAAGGCGTGGTCGGGGGCAGAGCTTCCCTCACACACCTCATCGACGCTCCCACCCCCCGCCCACATCTCATTCAGCCTCACCTGGGCCTTCAGCTTGAAGTGGTTCACCGCCCTGACACACACACACACACAC
>PIJE02000918.1:82500-105000 GCA_002895965.2 Coryphaenoides rupestris | reverse complement strand
CCGCCGCCGCCTCTCCTCTTCCGACGCCGGCGAGCCATCCGTGAGCGACAGCGCCGGCGGTCCTCGGAGCCGGGCCCGCTGCAGACCCCCCAGACCCACCCACCGCCCAGCGACCCACGCCTCAGGGTGCCGGATGCCACCGACGGGCCGAGGCAGGACCGGACCTCCGAGGCGGTCGGCGGGGGGAGCGGGGAGCAGGAGGGGCGGGGCCAGTGCCGGCGGGGGCGGAGGCACAGCAGCGTCATGGCGGCGCAAGACTTCAACCAGCTGCTGTTCTCCGAGGAATCCTACATCTGACGCCGACGCTTACGTCGCCATGGAGACTTCTCTCAACTCCAACACTCCGTAAACTTGCCGAAATATCTGCGATAATGACATGGGAGTAATTAGTCTGAAAATCAAAGGCCTGATTTTCCTTTTTATTTATTCTAAACACAATTAGATTTCTGATATCCCGTCTCCATGGCAACCCAACCGGTCTTAACTCATGTTAATGTTTACAGCCGGACATGCACTGTATGATTATCAAAGTCGTGCGTGGGTCGTGGGTTTCATTCCAACTCAAACTGTACGAGTAAATCCTCTGCGATGTACGAGTTTTCATCCGCGATGTGAGAGCTCACACTCCACGTCCCGTCTAACCCTGTCCCCATCCTGCCTGTTGACAATTATTGTCTATGAAGATGTGTAAAAGCTCATTGTTTGAGTCTGAAGAAGTGTATTTCTAACCCTTAATAAGTCAGACATTTTTGACTTTGTGAAATATGTGTCTGCATTTTTGTCACAATTTTAAAAAAAAATCTGACTCATTTTGTCAAAATTTCTGAAAAAATCTCACTCATTTGGCAACATTTCTGAACAATTCTGACTCATTTTGTCCACATTTCTGACTTTTGTCAGAAATGTCTTTTTTTTTACTCATCGACGACCCACATTTTTTACTGAAATTTTGTTAAAAATGGGTCAAAATTGCAGAAAGAATCTGACTCATTTTGTCCAAAAATCTGACTCATTGTTTGAGTCTGAAGAAGTGTGTTTGTTTCTAACCCTTAAATCCCTGAAATAAGTCAGACATTTTTGACTTGTCAGTGACCCACATTTTTGACTTTGTGAATATGTGTATTTTTTGTCAAAATTTCTACAAAAATTCAGACTCATTTTGTCAACAATCTGACTCAATTTGTCAACATTTTTGTCTGAATTTTTTATCACAATTTTGTCAGAAATGTTGTCAGGCGACAAATATTCTCCTCACAATTTCAACAACATGCTCCGCCTGCTAGCTGTTAAATTCCCGCTAGCTGCTACTCGCCCAGAGTTTTATTGAATTTTATTTGGTATATTTTAGGCAGGAAATCATTTGTATAAAAGTGACCAAACTTAGTTTTCAATTATTTCTTGAGAATCGGCATGGCTACGTTTTTGTTAAATGATAACTTCGGGACGATTCTTCTCACATTAACAGACTGGATCAAGCGAAAGATAAAGACAAAGACAAAGTTGTATTTCTCTGTCGGGAGAAATACAGTTATACTTTAAGGACAATTAATGAAAGTGAGGCAGCATTTGGACTTATAGTTTAGACTTTAGACGCTTGTATGCTCTTTAGATCCAGTAGCGGTCTCCATGTTGATACCAGATCTCCACAAGAGCTGCCGGAATGTTCCCTCTCGCGTAAAACGCTGCTTTGATCGAGCAACCGCACTTGCTTACACTTTTCCTTCCTAAAGTCCTCATGACTGTATAGCATAATTAATACCATGTGAGCTTTATAAAACACAGCAGTAAGCGCCACATTAATTCATATGTAGGTCAACAGAAGCCAAGATCATTCTTCGTTCATTGTTTTGTGATAAGGTTTTGGGGTTTTTTTACAAAAAAGTGCAACTTAGAGCTGCGTTCGTCGAGGTGCTGAACAACCTCCAGACATAGTTTATGAAGCCTTGCTTTGAATGTGCTTCCATGGTTACATTATTGGCAAGTTAAATACATGTTTTAACCTCTGTGGCCCTCGACAGTCCTAGGCCGTACCACAACTCAGTATTTCTACTCAGCAGTGTACTCAGTATTCAGTGGCTTATTGGGTCGAGGTAAATTGTATATGAAGCGCTCTGATGTGAAAATGTACACAACCAAGTGAAAGTGACGCAACCAGTGGAAATGTGAACCACGTAACTCCTGAGGTTACATCCGTTTAAACCCTCGCTTGGTTTTTTACTTTTGCCAACATTTATAGTCCCCCCTTCCACATTGTGCACATAAACATACATTAGACATGTTTGTGTAGAACATGAAGCCATTAGAACATGTTAAGGCCGTGTGTGTGTGTCTTGTTTTAATAAAGAAAAATCCATGAGAGGACAGTCTGGAGTCCAATGTTTCTCTGCGGACGGCTGGTACACAAACAAGCCACTACAAAGGTCAACTGATTACATACAGATTCATCATGTATTCATACACACACACTTCAGAGATGATACTGTGACAAAATCTGAAGTGAACTAGAGGTTTACACAGCGGATTAAATAAAATTAAAAAAGAAAAACACGCTAGTCTTTGAGATGTCGGGCGGGTCGGCGACCATAAGGCCTCGGCGATGGTTGGCCGCGCAATTTCACATTAGATATGGGCGCAAAAAGCGCACACAACTCCAACGCTGACCCGTTGGAAGAACATTGTTTGGTTCGCCGTAGATCAGTTGGTGTTTATATCTGTGGTGCGATTAAAAAATACACGTTCTACCTGGTTAACATTTTCTTATTCATCATCATGACATTTTTTATTAAACCGCGGGTTAAAGCGGTCGATCGAGGAGTCGGTTGCCAACGAGGCGGGGGGTCGGCCGACGACGAGGTCATCCGTCCGTTACCCACGGCAACCGGCCGCTAGGAGGAGGAGCCGTCCTGACTCTGTCGGATGTCCGCCACGCTCTCCGGGACGCGGGCCTCCATACCGTCCAGCGCCTTGGTCAGACATACCTGGCAACCCAGCCGAGACCTGGGGGGGGGAGATAGAAGGGGAGACAGAGGGGGAGAGTGAGAGGCTTAGGGGGAACAGTGCGAGTGCTTCAGGTTTCCTTTATTCATGACAATGCAGACAGATTAGCACACAGTTACAGGAACTAAGGTGCGTTCAGCATTCTGGAACGGCGAAAAAGGTGCACGAGCGCTTAAAAAGCCTCCAGATACCTTTTAACGAGACCCAGCTTTCTGGACGTCTCGGCTTTCATGCCACGATCAGTTCCGGTTTCTCTTCGGCATTTCTTATTCGCTTGTTTTTTTGTCTCTTTTTATCCGTTCAATTTGCATGAATGTTTGAGTCTTAACATTTGACGTTCATATTTTACTTCACTGGGCCGTGCGATGGGCAACTCGTTTTATTTCTCTGTTGCCGTATTTGAAGACCCCGGTACTCTGTACTGCGTCTGTTCCTACCTCGGGGAAGGACGCACCTTACTCCTTCCTTCCTTCCTTCCTTCCAAAGGAAGGAAGGGAGTAAGGTGCCTCCTTCCCCGAGGTAGGAAGGAGTAAGGTGCTTCCTGAGTGCGGCGGCGGCGTCCTCACGTGTCCGTCAGGCCGTACGCCAGGTCCAACATGTCCATCTCCTCGTCGGTGACGGGCCCCAGCGAGTCGTAGACGTCCTGGCTGAAGATCAGGTGACAGGTGGAGCAGGCCAGCGTTCCCTCGCACGCACCTGCATCAAGGAGCAGGTAGGGGTTAGACAGTACAGAGACGGGTCATCAAGGAGCAGGTAGGGGTTGGACAGTACAGAGGCGGGTCATTAAGGAGCAAGTAGGGGTTAGACGGTACAGAGACAGGTCATTAAGGAGCAGGTAGGGGTTAGACGGTACAGAGACAGGTCATTAAGGAGCAGGTAGGGGTTAGACGGTACAGAGACGGGTCATTAAGGAGCAGGTAGGGGTTAGACGGTACAGAGACAGGTCATTAAGGAGCAGGTAGGGGTTAGACGGTACAGAGACGGGTCATTAAGGAGCAGGTAGGGGTTAGACGGTACAGAGACGGGTCATTAAGGAGCAGGTAGGGGTTAGACGGTACAGAGACAGGTCATTAAGGAGCAGGTAGGGGTTAGACAGTACAGAGACAGATCATTAAGGAGCAGGTAGGGGTTAGACAGTACTGAGACAGGTCATTAAGGAGCAGGTAGGGGTTAGACAGTACAGAGACAGGTCATTAAGGAGCAGGTAGGGGTTAGACAGTACAGTGTGTGTGTGTGTACACGCACCAAAGCCGTCGAAGTCCAGGTCCTCGTTGATGACCAGGTCCAGCAGAGAGTCCCCCGGGGAGCCCTTAGCTGTGATCTTCTCCCCGTCTCGGTTCACAAAGTGGACGGTCACCTTGTTGTCCGACCTACGGACAACAAGGTGACCGGAGACACAGCAGGGTTACCATGACGACCGCAACGGAGACGAGGGTGAATAAACTCAGAGGACGAGGATGGGCGTTGATTAGTGTTTAGCCCTCTCTCACACACACACACACACACACACACACACACACACACACACACACACACACACACACACACACACACACACACACACACACACACACACACACACACACACACACACACACACACACACACACACACACACACACACACACAGGCCAGGGGGCCCAGAGCATCAACCACCCAGCAGTCAGGTGACCTTGTGCCTCGAGGCCACAGCCATCCACGCATCCGAGAGAGTTATTCATTCACTTTATATTTTTTGACAGTTTTATTTTATATTTCACACAGTTGAACTTTATATTTTACTTTAACTATATTTCAGACACTTTAACTTTAGATTTTACTTTACTATTTCAGACACTTTAACTTTAGATTTTACTTTACTATTTCACACTTTAACTTTAGATTTTACTTTAACTATATTTCAGACACTTTAACTTTAGATTTTACTTTACTATTTCAGACACTTTAACTTTAGATTTTACTTTAACTATATTTCAGACACTTTAACTTTAGATTTTACTTTACTATTTCAGACACTTTAACTTTAACTATATTTCAGACACTTTAACTTTAGATTTTACTTTACTATTTCAGACACTTTAACTTTAGATTTTACTTTAACTATATTTCAGACACTTTAACTTTAGATTTTACTTTACTATTTCAGACACTTTAACTTTAGATTTTACTTTAACTATATTTCAGACACTTTAACTTTAGATTTTACTTTACTATTTCAGACACTTTAACTTTAGATTTTACTTTAACTATATTTCAGACACTTTAACTTTAGATTTTACTTTACTATTTCAGACACTTTAACTTTAGATTTTACTTTAACTATATTTCAGACACTTTAACTTTAGATTTTACTTTACTATTTCAGACACTTTAACTTTAACTATATTTCAGACACTTTAACTTTAGATTTTACTTTACTATTTCAGACACTTTAACTTTAGATTTTACTTTAACTATATTTCAGACACTTTAACTTTAACTATATTTCAGACACTTTAACTTTAGATTTTACTTTACTATTTCAGACACTTTAACTTTAGATTTTACTTTAACTATATTTCAGACACTTTAACTTTAGATTTTACTTTAACTATATTTCAGACACTTTAACTTTAGATTTTACTTTAACTATATTTCAGACACTTTAACTTTAGATTTTACTTTACTATTTCAGACACTTTAACTTTAGATTTTACTTTAACTATATTTCAGACACTTTAACTTTAGATTTTACTTTAACTATATTTCAGACACTTGATATTGACCTGAGCATCTGGGTGCAGGTGCTGAGGGCCCTCGGCCGGCTGGCCCCCAGGGGCCCCGTCCCCGGGGTGCGCGTCCCCGTGTGCGCGGCCCAGGCGGACGGGGACGCGCGGCGCGGGAGCAGCAGTCGTCGGGCCACGGTCACGAGCGCCATCTACACACCACGGCGCGAATTACAATGAAAATAAATCTATAAAAATAATTACAAATAACAAACAAAGCGTAGCGGTCGCAGTCGTTGTCGTCGTTCTGGGTCACTTTTTATATTTGTATATAATTTTTATATTATTTTGTATAGTGCGCCTTTAACTTCGCGCCTCTCTACGGTCTGCGCATGCGTAACTCTTTAAAACAGGCGTCGAACCCGCAACCTCGGCTCAGAGTGAGACGAGAGTGAGACTAAAGTGAGAGTAAAGTGAGACTAAAGTGAGACAGAAAGCTGCTGGCGTCCTCTAATGTCAATCCCCCCCCGAGCACTTCCGGGGTGGGAAACACGTGACCTCGGAGCGTCGACCAATCATCAGTCAGCGTTGTTGGTGGGTCGTACCATTATGACAACACTCCTGTCTTAAGGTCGTACCATTATCACAACACTCCTGTCTTAAGGTCGTACCATTATGACAACACTCTCTCCTGTCTTAAGGTCGTACCATTATGACAACACTCTCTCTTGTTTTAAGGTCGTACCATTATCACAACACTCTCTCCTGTCTTAAGGTCGTACCATTATCACAACACTCTCTCCTGTCTTAAGGTCGTACCATTATCACAACACTCTCCTGTCTTAAGGTCGTACCATTATCACAACACACTCTCCTGTCTTAAGGTCGTACCATTATCACAACACTCTCTCCTGTCTTAAGGTCGTACCATTATCACAACACCTCTCCTGTCTTAAGGTCGTACCATTATCACAACATTCCTGTCTTAAGGTCGTACCATTATCACAACACTCTCTCCTGTCTTAAGGTCGTACCATTATGACAACGCTCTCTCCTGTCTTAAGGTCGTACCATTATCACAGTGAAGATAAGTCTACTAGCTGTGCTCTCCTGGTACATACCAGTAGCAGACTAAACTAGTGAAGATAAGTCTACTAGCTGTGCTCTCCTGGTACATACCAGTAGCAGACTAAACTAGTGAAGATAAGTCTACTAGCTGTGCTCTCCTGGTACATACCAGTAACAGACTAAACTAGTGAAGATAAGTCTACCAGCGGTGCTCTCCTGGTACATACCAGTAACAGACTAAACTAGTGAAGATAAGTCTACTAGCGGTGCTCTCCTGGTACATACCAGTAGCAGACTAAACTAGTGAAGATAAGTCTACTAGCTGTGCTCTCCTGGTACATACCAGTAACAGACTAAACTAGTGAAGATAAGTCTACTAGCGGTGCTCTCCTGGTACATACCAGTAGCAGACTAAACTAGTGAAGATAAGTCTACTAGCTGTGCCCTCCTGGTACATACCAGTAGCAGACTAAACTAGTGAAGATAAGTCTACTAGCTGTGCTCTCCTGGTACATACCAGTAACAGACTAAACTAGTGAAGATAAGTCTACTAGCGGTGCTCTCCTGGTACATACCAGTAGCAGACTAAACTAGTGAAGATAAGTCTACTAGCTGTGCCCTCCTGGTACATACCAGTAACAGACTAAACTAGTGAAGATAAGTCTACTAGCTGTGCTCTCCTGGTATATACCAGTAACAGACTAAACTAGTGAAGATAAGTCTACTAGCTGTGCTCTCCTGGTATATACCAGTAACAGACTAAACTAGTGAAGATAAGTCTACTAGCTGTGCTCTCCTGGTATATACCAGTAACAGACTAAACTAGTGAAGATAAGTCTACTAGCTGTGCTCTCCTGGTATATACCAGTAACAGACTAAACTAGTGAAGATAAGTCTACTAGCTGTGCTCTCCTGGTATATACCAGTAGCAGACTAAACTAGTGAAGATAAGTCTACTAGCTGTGTCCTCCTGGTATATACCAGTAACAGACTAAACTAGTGAAGATAAGTCTACTAGCTGTGCTCTCCTGGTATATACCAGTAGCAGACTAAACTAGTGAAGATAAGTCTACTAGCTGTGCTCTCCTGGTACATACCAGTAACAGACTAAACTAGTGAAGATAAGTCTACTAGCGGTGCTCTCCTGGTACATACCAGTAGCAGACTAAACTAGTGAAGATAAGTCTACTAGCTGTGCTCTCCTGGTACATACCAGTAGCAGACTAAACTAGTGAAGATAAGTCTACTAGCTGTGCTCTCCTGGTATATACTAGTAACAGACTAAACTAGAGAAGATAAGTCTACTAACGGTGCTCTCCTGGTATATACCAGTAGCAGACTAAACTAGTGAAGATAAGTCTACTAGCTGTGCTCTCCTGGTACATACCAGTAGCAGACTAAACTAGTGAAGATAAGTCTACTAGCGGTGCTCTCCTGGTATATACCAGTAACAGACTAAACTAGTGAAGATAAGTCTACTAGCTGTGTCCTCCTGGTATATACCAGTAACAGACTAAACTAGTGAAGATAAGTCTACTAGCGGTGCTCTCCTGGTATATACCAGTAACAGACTAAACTAGTGAAGATAAGTCTACTAGCTGTGCTCTCCTGGTATATACCAGTAGCAGACTAAACTAGTGAAGATAAGTCTACTAGCTGTGCTCTCCTGGTACATACCAGTAGCAGACTAAACTAGTGAAGATAAGTCTACTAGCTGTGCTCTCCTGGTATATACCAGTAACAGACTAAACTAGTGAAGATAAGTCTACTAGCTGTGCTCTCCTGGTACATACCAGTAACAGACTAAACTAGTGAAGATAAGTCTACCAGCGGTGCTCTCCTGGTACATACCAGTAACAGACTAAACTAGTGAAGATAAGTCTACTAGCTGTGCTCTCCTGGTATATACCAGTAGCAGACTAAACTAGTGAAGATAAGTCTACTAGCTGTGCTCTCCTGGTATATACCAGTAGCAGACTAAACTAGTGAAGATAAGTCTACTAGCTGTGCTCTCCTGGTACATACCAGTAGCAGACTAAACTAGTGAAGATAAGTCTACTAGCGGTGCTCTCCTGGTACATACCAGTAGCAGACTAAACTAGTGAAGATAAGTCTACCAGCGTGCTCTCCTGGACTACCAGTAGCAGACTAAACTAGTGAGATAAGTCTACTAGCGGTGCGCTCTCCTGGTACATACCATAAAACTAGTGAAGATCACGCTTACTACCAGTAACAGACTAAACTAGTGAAGATAAGTCACTACGTGCTCTCCTGGTAACAGTACAGACTAAACTAGTGAAGATAAGTCTAAGTCTACTAGCCGGTGCTCTCCTGGTAATATACCAGTAGCAGACTAAACTAGTGAAGATACGGTCTAACTAGCTGTGCTCTCCTGGATATACCCCAGTAACAGACTAAACTAGTGAAGATAAGTCTACTAGCTGTGCTCTCCTGGTACATACTCAGTAGCAGACTAAAACTAGTGAAGATTAAGTCTACTAGCTGTGCTCTCCTGGTACATACCAGTAACAGACTAAACTAGTGAAGATAAGTCTACTAGCTGTGCTCTCCTGGTATATACCAGTAACAGACTAAACTAGTGAAGATAAGTCTACTAGCTGTGCTCTCCTGGTATATACCAGTAACAGACTAAACTAGTGAAGATAAGTCTACTAGCTGTGCTCTCCTGGTATATACCAGTAACAGACTAAACTAGTGAAGATAAGTCTACTAGCTGTGCTCTCCTGGTATATACCAGTAACAGACTAAACTAGTGAAGATAAGTCTACTAGCTGTGCTCTCCTGGTATATACCAGTAGCAGACTAAACTAGTGAAGATAAGTCTACTAGCGGTGCTCTCCTGGTACATACCAGTAACAGACTAAACTAGTGAAGATAAGTCTACTAGCGGTGCTCTCCTGGTACATACCAGTAACAGACTAAACTAGTGAAGATAAGTCTACTAGCGGTGCTCTCCTGGTACATACCAGTAACAGACTAAACTATTGAAGATAAGTCTACCAGCGGTGCTCTCCTGGTACATACCAGTAGCAGACCCACATTTCGTGTTATGAGTGACAGCTGTGTTTGTCCAATCCGATAACTGCTCTGTGAAAAGGGTGTGACTGAGATTAGTACATCCCATCCATCTCCAGGAGTAGAGGAACATACCAGAACCAGAACCAGAAGCAGAACCAGAAACAGAAGCAGAACCAGAATCAGAACCAGAATCAGCTTTATTGCCTTAGCTCATACAAACAAGGAATGTGCTTTTGTGAAATGTTGTAACATTGAACATTAAACAGAGTAATAATATAGACACACCCCC
Organism: Coryphaenoides rupestris; assembly: GCA_002895965.2. Lineage (NCBI taxonomy): Eukaryota > Metazoa > Chordata > Actinopteri > Gadiformes > Macrouridae > Coryphaenoides > Coryphaenoides rupestris. Next base: position 94,902 of record PIJE02000918.1, on the reverse strand, counting down.
CAAAACAATGTATAAATATATAAATAAATATATATAAAATAAGCAATTTAAAGACAAGATGTGCATTCATGTAACTCACTGTGATGGATCGGTCGACCCGACCTCGTCTACAGAGCTGAGCTGGGGTCATGACTGGGGGCAAAGGTGGAGAGTACACTTGCACATGAATGAGTAACGCAGTATGTAATAAACGTATTCATGTTGTTATCTACAGCGGGGCCCCCACGTCTTTATAAAACGGCCCTCACCTGCGAGAGACAAGAGTCATTTACATTTAGGGCATTACATTAGTCATTACGTCCACGATCCGGTCTGCGTACAGGTGAGCGGCTCAGGTGGTTACAAACGTTGGCTTTCTGGAATGAAATACTTCTGAACGTCATTCATGTCTCTCTTTGCCTTCCAGTGACGACATGATGCTGGGGATCACACTGCTGTGCCTGAGCCTGACTGGTAAGGAGACCCTTCCAAATATAAAGCTCAACACATTCCACTAAATACAAGTAGTGAGTAGGTGTACAGTACATGGTCACAATAATGTACACAAACATGTGTTGACAATAACACATGGATTTCATTGATATGAATTCAATTAAACTGAATCAAGTGACTGCTTATTAGAATGATGATGTGTTCATTGCATTTGATGTCCAAACGAAAACAAAATTATTCAAAATTATCTGTTCACATGAACTTTAGTCCTGAAATGAAACCCTTAACATCTACAAAACAAATGTGATTTACATTCACCGATCACCAATCATTACCGTATATCACTAATTAATCATGAAGTGAAGTTTTCTAAGACAAAAGAGAGAACATTGGTATTTTTGGCCCAGTTGTTAACCATTTACCAGGCAGGTGAAGTCTTATCGATATCTGCCTGATAAAGACAATTACTTAATTGATGAAGTTCATTGGTTCATCTACAAAGGAAAGTTGATCATTAGTTTGCTGATACAGACGAACGGACAGAAATCAAACACGTAAGGAGCGGCAGATATCTGCTCTGTCATGAAGCAACTAAAGTTGGACTCGAAGGCTGTTCCAAGTTTCCATCGTTGTAATCGCTTCAATTTGTTCTGTATCCCATCCTGTGTGGGGGAAAACCCCCCCCCATCCTAAATGCACATAAAACCAAAACCTTTTAAAACAATATGAAACCACGTGCCACCTCTGCCAGGCGTCCACGCGGTGCCGCTGGGGCTGAGAGTGGCCCATGTGGCAGGTCCGGCGGAACCCGCGCCCCGCTGGCCTCCCCGTGACTTCCATCAAGGAACCGAACCCCTGGGGCGCATCCCGGCGGACCCGGACACCGGCCTGGTGCAGGAGCGCCACAGTGAGATGGACCGTAGAGCCGATCCCGGTATGGCGGAATAAAATAATAGCAACAACAACAACAGCGTGAAATAATGAATGTTGATCGCCTTCTGCTCATTTGACCAAAAGGATATCTTGAAATCAGAAGAATGTGGGATTGTACGATGCTAACGTTTTTACTTTAAACTTTAAACTTTGTGATTTTAACATTTTTAAAACTTGTTCTGCTTCTAAACTTTCCCCACATGTAAAAAAACACCAACGTTCACACTCCAGTCGCAGAGATGGAGAGACACTGGTCACGTGAAGGTGAGCGGGAAAGAAAACATAGAAGTAGCAGTACGATAATGAGGATAGGACTCGAACCTCTGGTCAAACTAACAAACCTCTCGTTGCCTGTCCTCCAGTTGAAGTCCCTGTCCAGAGGAGCGGCGCCGGTTGGGTCAGAGTTGAGGAGCATTCTGAAGACAAAGTCCCCGAGGGTTTTAGGCAGGGAACCGAACCTATGATGTCCATTCCTGAAGGTTTCAGACAGGGAACCGAACCTATGATGTCCATTCCTGAAGGCTTTAGGCAGGGAACTGAACCTATGATGTCCATTCCTGAAGGTTTCAGACAGGGAACCGAACCTATCATGCCCATTCCTGAAGGTTTCAGACAGGGAACCGAACCTATCATGCCCATTCCTGAAGGTTTCAGACAGGGAACCGAACCTATCATGCCCATTCCTGAAGGCTTTAGGCAGGGAACCGAACCTATCATGCCAATTCCTGAAGGTTTCAGACAGGGAACCGAACCTATCATGCCAATTCCTGAAGGTTTCAGACAGGGAACCGAACCTTTCATGCAAATTCCCAAAGGTTTCAGACAGGGAACCGAACCTATCATGCAAATTGCCGAAGGTTTCAGACAGAGAACCGAACCATCAACCTTTGTTGAGGCGTGCAAAGGCAAAGTCATCAATGGGCGCTGCTATCAGTTCAACCCCAAACCGCTGTCCTTCCAGGATGCCCAGGTTAGAGAGACACACACACACACACACACACACACACACACACACACACAGACACACACACACACAAATGCATATAGGGGTGGGGTTACAAATCGACTTTATAACCTTAAAGGTGCTATATACGTAACAATGACACCGAGTATTTAAAACGGGGTTCTCCAGACTCGGCACTCACACGTGTTGCCAGGTTGAGGACCCGTGGGAACGTTTTCAATCTCAGTTGACCCAGTTCGTTTGCTCGATTCCCGCGTGTGTGTGTGTGCCAATTTGTGCCAACAGACCTAAACAAAAAAAAGCCAGTATTTTGACTTCTTAATACAGTCCATTTGTTACATACATATAAGCAACTTTAATGCATACATTTTAATGAATTGTTTGCTTGAGATGAGAACATTGATGGGCTCTCTTAAGGTTAGCTGATGTTGCTGTTGACCGGCAAGGGTTTGTTGTTCTGATTTTCAGTCTGGTTTCCATGGTGACCAAGGACGGCACGGCCAGCCCGGTGTTGACCTGGCTGGGAGGCGTGGTCAAGGTCAGCCTCCCTCCCCGTAGCCCCGCCCCACCGCCTCACACAAAACTAACAACGCCAACAACGACAAACAGACTGCAGGTCCTTCCCTCTCCTCGGTCCACAAGGGCGACACATTTTGGGCCGAGATTCAAGATTCAAGATTAAAAAAAACGCCCATAAACCCATGAGACTCATGCAATTACGATGGTTTTATTCCGTACCGCTCTAAAAGTTCTAAGGGTGTATTTAAAATGTTAATGTCAAATGCACCTTTAACCTTTGTCTTAGAATATTAGCGTTCAGTCGGCCTACAAGGTGCACAATGTAATTGTATGCATTGAATCGGGAGCCTAAATCGAAAACGAAATGGTCTCCCTCAGGACCAGCAGGTGCAGTGGGTGGACGGCTCCCCGTGGGGCTACAACGACCGGATGAGGGGTCACCCCGACTTCTCCAGCGCCTAGCCCACCTGCCCGGAGATGTTCCGCATCGGTACGGCCGCCCAACACGCCTTCATCATCGCACCTCGTCAGCGTCATCATCCCCTTTTTCCCTCCACACCGACGCTCACAGACACAGAGATTATCAAAACATTCAGTTTGGACCCGGACAATGAATTAACGATCCTAAACCAAAATGTTATCAACCGCACCTTTATCTTGACTATAACTATGTTGTATTATATCTATATAGCCTGCGTCAGTTCAGCTGTAAATGTTCTACTTGTTTTCCATGAGCTCACTAATCAATCCAGTTATGTAAGATTTGTGTTGTGCCAAGCAAAAGGCGCCAGTTCCGATAACGAGTGAAACCTTGAAGAGTTAAACCTTGGACGAGGGGGGCGTGGCCTCTGAACAGCCAAGCAGAACAGCTGCAAGGTTGAAAAACAGACGCGATGGAGCGATGGCCAGGGTCTCCTCCCTCCCTCCCCAAGGTTGCTGGTTCAAGTGTGGAGGTGTCCCTGAGCAAGACACCACCTAACCCTACCTGCTCCTCCTCCTAGTTAAGTGTGGAGGTGTCCCTGAGCGAGACACCACCTAACCCTACCTGCTCCTCCTCCTAGCTAAGTGTGGAGGTGTCCCTGAGCGAGACACCACCTAACCCTACCTGCTCCTCCTAGCTAAGTGTGGAGGTGTCCCTGAGCAAGACACCACCTAACCCTACCTGCTCCTCCTCCTAGCTAAGTGTGGAGGTGTCCCTGAGCGAGACACACTAACCTAACCTGCTCCTCCTAGCTAAGTGTGGAGGTGTCCCTGAGCAAGACACCCACCTAACCCTACCTGCTCCTCCTAGCTAAGTGTGGAGGTGTCCCTGAGCGAGACACCACCTAACCCTACCTGCTCCTCCTCCAGCTAGATGGTGGAGGTGGTCCCTAGCGAGACACCCACCTACCCGTACCCCCCTAGCTAAGTGTGGAGGTGTCCATGAGCGAGACACCCATACCCTTACCTGCTCCTCCTAGCTAAGTGATGGAGGTGATCCCTGAGACAACGACAACACCTAAACCCTGACCTGCTACCTCCTAGCTAAGTGTGGAGGTGTCCCTGAGCAAGACACCACCTAACCCTACCTGCTCCTCCTAGCTAAGTGTGGAGGTGTCCCTGAGCGAGACACCTTTCCCGTGTCCTCCGCTAATCCACGTCACGTTGTGTTCTTCCTGGCAGACGAGAGCTGGTGGTCAACGGCGGACTGTGAGCTGCTGAGGGTGTTCCTACCCGCTGGCAGCCTGACCCTGACCCTGACCCGCGGCCTCCTGATGACAACGCGATATTAAATACAAGTTGTGATCGCGCCACGACGGCACACAAAGAGTCACGTCCTTGTGCTGCCACGCCGGAATGATAAAAACATGAACATAAATGAAGATAAATAAAGTGGAATTAAAAGCAAGCATTCAAAGAATACGAGTGTGGAGTTTGTGTTTGTTCCGGACAAATGGCAAGTTTAATGAGATGTAAATAAATATAAATATTATTATACGAGTATTTAAACCGTAGCCGTGCACGAAAAACGCCAGCATCTTGTAGGCGTTATTATTTTAACTTCCCATCTAGATTTAGAGCACAGTTACAAACAAAACACACAAACCGTTTCGATTTGGACAACACTTTAATAATCATTTCCCACTTGAGTGTACAAAGCAAAATTTTCTGTACAGATTTTCAGGGGCAGACAGGTTAAAATAATTTGTTTCAATTTAGTACCTGGAAAGTGCAGAAAAGTACATTTCAAATACGTTGAAATAAAAATCATGCTGTACATTATATACTGTATTCATAAATAATCACAGATATACACACACACACACACACACATCCATTTTGCTGACATCACAAACGGTGCGCAGGCGAAGGTAAGACACAAAATAGTATGACTATTGATTAGACTTTTGTAACTTGTGGTTCCTTGTGAGACGGGCTGTAGTTCGATGTCTGGGTTTAGTTGGGAGGCTGTAGTTCGATGTCTGGGTTTAGTTGGGAGGCTGTAGATAGATGTCTGGGTTTAGTTGGGAGGCTGTAGATAGATGTCTGGGTTTAGTTGGGAGGCTGTAGATAGATGTCTGGGTTTAGTTAGGAGGCTGTAGATAGATGTCTGGGTTTAGTTGGGAGACATGTAGAGTAGATGTTGGGTTTAGTCCTAGGGCTGTTAGATCAGATGTCTGGTTTAGTTACGAGACTGTAGATAGATTGTCCTGGCCGTTTTAGTTACGAGACTGTAGATAGATGTCTGGCGGTTTAGATTGGGAGACTGTAGATAGATGTCCTGGGTTTAGTTTAGGAGGCCTGTGATAGATGTCTGGTTTAGTTAGGAGACTGTAAATGTCGGGGTTTGTAGTTAGGAGGCTGTAGAGATGTCTGGTTTAGTTGGGAGGATGTAGATGATGTCTGGGTTAGTTAGGAGACTGTAGGATAGATGTCTTGGGTTTAGTTGGGAGGCTGTAGATAGATGTCTGGGTTTAGTTGGAGACTGTAAGATAGATGTCTGGGTTTTAGTTGGGAGGCTGTAGATAGATGTCTGGGTTTAGTTAAGGAGACTGTAGATAGATGTCTGGGTTTTAGTTGGGAGACTGTAGATAGATGTCTGGGTTTAGTTAAGGACTGTAGATAGAGTGTCTGGGTTTAGTTGGAGACTGTAGATAGATGTCTGGGTTTAGTTGGGAGACTGTAGATAGATGTCTGGGTTTAGTTAAGAGGCTGTAGATAGATGTCTGGGTTTAGTTGGGAGGCTGTAGATAGATGTCTGGGTTTAGTTGGGAGGCTGTAGATAGATTTCTGGGTTTAGTTAGGAGACTGTAGATAATGTCTGGGTTAGTCTAGAGGCTGGACTGTAGAATAGATAGATGTCTGGGTTTAGTTAGGAGACTGTAGATAGATGTCTGGGTTTAGTTAGGAGACTGTAGATAGATGTCTGGGTTTAGTTAGAGACTGTAGATAGATGTCTGGGTTTAGTTAAGAGACTGTAGATAGATGTCTGGGTTTAGTTGGGAGACTGTAGATAGATGTCTGGGTTTAGTTAGGAGACTGTAGATAGATGTCTGGGTTTAGTTAGAGACTGTAGATAGATGTCTGGGTTTAGTTAAGAGACTGTAGATAGATGTCTGGGTTTAGTTAGGAGACTGTAGATAGATGTCTGGGTTTAGTTTAGAGTCTGGGTTTAGTCTAAGGCTGTAGTTAATGTCTGGGTTTAGTCCGGAGACTCGAGTTAGATGTCTGGGTTTAGTCTAGAGGCTGTAGTTAATGTCTGGGTTTAGTCCGGAGACTCGAGTTAGATGTCTGGGTTTAGTCTAGAGGCTGTAGTTAATGTCTGGGTTTAGTCCGGAGACTCGAGTTAGATGTCTGGGTTTAGTCTAGAGGCTGTAGTTAATGTCTGGGTTTAGTCTAGAGGCTGTAGTTAATGTCTGGGTTTAGTCTAGAGGCTGTAGTTAATGTCTGGGTTTAGTCTAGAGGCTGTAGTTAATGTCTGGGTTTAGTCTAGAGGCTGTAGTCAGATGTCTGGGTTTAGTTCATCTTGGAATGATAAAGGGTTAAGTCGCGTTGACTCGATGCTGAGGAGGAAGGCACTCCGTTCATCACCGTCTCGGGAAAACCCCAAAAAATGTACAAAAAATTAAATAAATCGAAATCCCGCAGATCGACGATGATTAGAGAGATGAAGAAAAAATACAGAGAGGAGCACAGTTAAGGAAAACAACCAACAAACCGGACACACGTTAAGAAAGGACACGCGAAGATTTGGATTTGGTCTTCAAATACTGCAAAGTGATGGTGACGATGAAGATGAAGACACACTGAGCGCAATTCATTCACGCCCTGACATCAAAAATCTAAGATTGATTTGGCTTAAGTAAAAAAAAACACCACACACACACACACACACACACAGCTGTCACATGCGGACCGGGCGTGTGTGTGTGTGTGTGCGTGCGTGCGTGTGTGTGTGTGTGTGTGGTGTGTGTGCGCGTGCGTGTGTGTGTGTGTGCGCGTGTGTGCGTGTGTGTGTGTGCGCGTGCGTGTGTAGTCATCTGCCGTCACATGTAAGACGTCGCGTTTCGATCATGAATCAGAAAACAAACGATGGAAGACTTTTCGCTCGGTTGGAGCGATATTGCTGTTAAAATCGATGACGTCACCGGGGGGGAGTGATGATGTCACCGGGGGGGAGTGATGATGTCACAGGGAGAGAGCGATGACGTTTCACCGGGGGGGGGGGGGGGGGGGAGGAGTGGATCGATCTGTCATGGGGAGAGAGAGCGCATGATGTCCACCGGGGGGGGAGTGATGATGTCACGGCGGTAGAGATCGATGACGTCCACCGGGGGGGGGGGGGGAGGTGATGATGTTCACGGGGAGAGAGCGATGACGTCACCCGGGGGGGGTGGGGGGGGGGTGATGTCAACGGGGACGGGACGATGACGTCACCGGGGGGGGAGTGATGATGGTACCACAGGGGTGGAGCCCCTTTGATCCGTATGAATTGATGATGATGCCCCGCCCCCTTGCCTCGCTGTGTCGTTGTGAATGAGAGCGGCGGTTGGCTTGTGAGCCAGTGCGGGAGTGGTGAGGCGTGTGTTCCGATGGTGTGTGCCTGCGCTTGAGTGGTGTGTCCTGTGTGTAGGTGTGTGTGTGTGTGGGGGGGGGGGGGAATTACTACAAGGTAGTGGTCAGAAGGAGGAGGAGGAGGAGGGCCAGGAACGCCATCACAAGCGTACAACGTCACCAATGTACCTCCCCCCAACGCCTGCGCCGGGGGGGGGGAGGGGCATGTGTGTGTGTGTGTGTGTGTGTGTGTGTGTGTGTGTGTGTAGGTGTGTGTGTGTAGGTGTGTGTGTGTGTGTGTGTGTGTGTGTCGCTCAGTCGCGGTGTTGGTCAGCGTGGCCTCGGTGGTACTCGGTCTCGCCGGCCGAGATCTGCGTGAGCCGCCGACCGCCGGACCCCCACAGCTTCCGGCCAATCAGCTGGCCGGGCCGCATCTGAGGAGGAGGAGGGGCAGGGGGAGGAGGAGGAGGAGCAGCAGGGTGTGAAGATGAGGGGGGTGGGTGATGAGACAGTTGACGATGAGACGTGCGTCGGCTAAACGGTCGACAACTCATCAATAAATAGCAAATGATCACAAATCAAAACATCGCTGTGGCGGGGGAGTGGCTAGGAGGCAGAGGGGGGAGTGGTTAGGAGGCAGAGGGGGGGCGGGGCGAGTGGGGGGGGGGTTAGGAGGCAGAGGGGGGAGTGGTTAGGGAAGGCAGAGGGGGGCGGGGCGAGCGGCGGGGGGTTAGGAGAGGCAGAGGGGGGGAGTGTGTAGGAGGGCAGCAGGGGGGGTGGGGCGACGGGGAGTGGTTAGGAGCCAAAGGGGGGCGGGGTGAGGGGGGAGTGGTTAGGAAGCAGAGCTGGGGAGGGGGCGGGGCAAGGGGGAGGGGGCGGAGCTGGTATTGATGTGTGACGTCTCACGTTGCAGAACACAACACAGAGGACTCTGTTGTACTCTGTTGTCATGGTTACGCTTAGCTTGACTGGTACGCAGACAACTAGATCACCGTTGCCCACGGTTACGGCTACGGGTTAGCTACGGAAGGACACAGTTAGCTACGGGTTAGGGGGTGGTCTTGTGGACACAGTTAGCTCCGGGTTAGGGGGTGGTCTTGTGGACACAGTTAGCTCCGGGTTAGGGGGTGGTCTTGTGGACACAGTTAGCTCCGGGTTAGGGGGTGGTCTTGTGGACACAGTTAGCTACGGGTTAGGGGGTGGTCTTGTGGACACAGTTAGCTCCGGGTTAGGGGGTGGTCTTGTGACACAGACAGAGTTAACTACGGAAGCCTGTTACTCTCGGTTAAGTCCAGTGCAACATCACAGTCTGGCCGGAGCACAGTGTGTGTGTGTAGGTGTGTGTGTGTGTGTGTGTGTGTGTGTGTGTGTGGTGTGTGTAAAACAAGCCCGGTGCAACACATCCATCCCTGAGACAAAAAAAATGTTGTGGTATGAGTATCGAATATGTGTGCCATTGTTGTGTGTGTGTGTGTGTGTGTGTGTGTGTGTGTGTGTGTGTCGTGTCCAGTGTGTGTGTTGTGAGTCCCACAGCTCTCGTGGTCAACATCAAAGCAAAGAGAGTCTCTGTAATGAACGGCGCTAGCGGACAGCAGCAGCTAGCGGTTAGCATCGGTTAGCGGCGGCGGGGTGTGGGGGGGCAGAGTATCCAGAGCAGGGGATCGCTAGGACACGGCAGCTAGTGAGCGGCTAGAGGCTAGGGGGGCCGCTAGGGGGTCGGGGACCGGGGGGCTTACTCAGAGGCTAGAGGCCGATAGGGGGTCAGGGGGTCGGGGGGGTCGGGGGGTCGGGGCGGGTGGCTCCCCGTCGGGCCAGAGCTCCAGGTGGGGGTGGTCGCGCTGGGGGTGCCGGGGGCGCAGGCGGCCACACGCCGGCGAGGAGGAGGAGGAGGAAGAGGAGGAGGAGGAGGAGCGCGCGGCGTAGCGTAGCGGCGCGAGCAGCGGCGAGCCCTCCAGGCCCGGCGGCAGGTAGCTGCGCCACGCCCACGGCGAGCTCTTTACCTCGGCGGGCTTGCCGACGCCCACCACGATCAGCTTGCCGTCCTGCAGGCCCACCAGGGCGTGGCTCCGCTCTTTGGTGACGGACACGCAGCGCACCGCCACGCGCATCGCTAGCGGCGCCGCGCACAGCGCCAGGCTGGAGGAGGAGGAGGAAGCACACGGTCAGGAAGGAGAATCCTGCCCTCGAGGCCCCGCCCACTGTCAAAAACATCTATACTGCCAAACATACAAGTTTTGTGTTACAGCTTGGTTTTCTTTACTCTCCTCCTCTCTCTCTTCTCTCTCTTCTCTCTCTCTTCTCTCTCTTCTCTCTCTCTCTCTCTCAGTCTCTCTCTCTCTCTCTCTTCTCTTCTCTCCTCTCTCTCCATTCTCTCTCTCTCTCTCCCCCATATATATCCCCAGTATCGAGGGGGGGCGGGGCTATATCGCACTCAGAGCCTCACACCCTTGTGTCGGCACAAGCCCCTCCCCCCCCCGGCCGTGGCTGACCTGTACAGGTCTCTGACGGACAGGTAGCCCTGCTCACCTGTACAGGTCTCTGAACGGACAGGTAGCCTGCCTCACCTGTACAGGTCTCTGACGGACAGGTAGCCCTGCTCACCTGTACAGGTCCTCTGACGGACAGGTTAAGCCCTTGGCTCACCTGTACAGGCTCTCTCGACGGACAGGTAGCCCTGCTCGCTGCCGGCACCACCACGGTGCCTGGGACACGCCCATGTCGGTCACCTGCTCCTGCAGCGGCTCGCTGGCCAGGTGCTTCCCGTTGACGGAGTACAGGTGCAGCGCGTTCTTGTCCTGCGGAGAGGGAGCGCCGCGCTAGCTACTGTGCTACGCCAGCGTGCTAGCTACTGTGCTACGCCAGCGTGCCACATCAGCCGCGCTAGCTACTGTGCTACACCAGCGTGCTAGCTACTGTGCTACACCAGCGTGCTAGCTACTGTGCTACGCCAGCGTGCTAGCTACTGTGCTACGCCAGCGTGCTAGCTACTGTGCTACGCCAGCGTGCTAGCTACTGTGCTACGACCAGCGTGCTAGCTACTGTGCTACACCAGCATGCTACACCAGTGTGCTAGTTACTGTGCTACACCAGCGTGCTAGCTACTGTGCTACGCCAGCGTGCTAGCTACTGTGCTACGCCAGCGTGCTAGCTACTGTGCTACGCCAGCATGTTAGCTACTGTGCTACACCAGCGTGCTACACCAGCGTGCTAGTTCCTGTGCTACACCAGCGTGCTAGCTACTGTGCTACACCAGCGTGCTAGCTACTGTGCTACGCCAGCGTGCTAGTTACTGTGCTACGCCAGCGTGCTAGCTACTGTGCTACGCCAGCGTGCTAGCTACTGTGCTACGCCAGCGTGCTAGCTACTGTGCTACACCAGCGTGCTAGCTACTGTGCTACGCCAGCGTGCTAGTTACTGTGCTACACCAGCGTGCTAGCTACTGTGCTATGCCAGCGTGCTAGCTACTGTGCTACGCCAGCGTGCTAGCTACTGTGCTACGCCAGCGTGCTAGCTACTGTGCTACGCCAGCGTGCTAGCTACTGTGCTACGGCGTGCTAGCGCTAGTTCCTGTGCTACGCCGGCGCGCTAGTTACTGTGCTACGCCAGCGCGCTAGTTCCTGTGCTACACCGGCGCGCTAGCTACTGTGCCACGCCGGTGCGCTAGTTCCTGTGCTACGCCAGCGTGCTAGCCACTGTGCTACGCCAGCGCGTTAGTTCCTGTGCTACGCCAGCGCGCTAGTTCCCGTGCTACGCCGGCGCGCTACCTTGAGTGAGGCCTTGCCCTCCAGGCAGGTGTGCACCAGAAGGTGTCCCTCCCAGGACAGGGCCAGGTGCAGGACAGACAGGGGCAGGGAGCTCTCGCAGGGCGGTCGCAGGCAGCGCAGGTACTGCCCCCGCCGCACCGAGTGCATGATCACCGTCCCGTCCTGCGGCGCCCAGGAGAGGGACGGCGTTAGCGACAACAGCATGCATGAAATATCGGAAACATTTGCTTCGAGTGGTGCGTCGCATATCGGCCGGTTAATTCAGCCGACGTCGGCCGATACTTCCGACGTTAATATTACGTTCAGACATTGTTATTACAGTCGGACGTCGATATTACGGCGCGACGTCGGTCGATGTAACGGCCGGACGTGCGAAAGTGTCGTGGGTGTGTTTGCGTGCGTGCGGAGAGGGGGCCGACGAGCGGGTCTTACTCGGGACCCCGACACGGCCATGTCCAGCTCCGTGCTGATGCTGACGCAGAGCACCTCGTCCGTGTGTCCGTAGAGCACCTGCACCGGCTTGGGACACAGCCCCGCTGGAGCGCCGCCCTGCTGGACGGGAGGGGGGGGGACGGGAGGGGGGGGAAGGGAGCTGCGGTTTAAAGGTTGCTGCCCTAAGAACACCGTCAAGATCCACAGTATGGAGTTCCTACTCCGTACAAAACTATTTATACGTTTTGGATCTGCTTTTTATTCGACTTTATAAAAACATGACCAAATAGCCTTTAATATTTGATATTATGATTGGCAGAGAGG
>PIJE02000918.1:65000-80000 GCA_002895965.2 Coryphaenoides rupestris | reverse complement strand
TCTCTCTCTCTCTCTCTACTAGTGGGTGTTGTCTGACTGTTTGGAGGCTGCCTGGGTAACAAACAAAAAAAACAATAAGTGTGTTGTGTGTGTGTGTTGTAGTTCCCCGGTGTGCCCACCAGGGGGAGGTATAACACAGTGATATGCAGATGATTCAACTCCACTCTGTCTCCATGGAGATTCAAACATGTCGTCCAAGGTCAGACAAGTTGACCTCTCCGCAGCGCACTTGGCTGTAGTTTAGTTGGCTTGATGGCGTTCAGGAGCAGGACGCTGTCTCCAGTAGCTGCTTAGGATCGCTTTAAGTTTGAACCACAAACAGAAACATAAATACTAACAAGTCAGTAAATGATGCGTCTTGGATTACAATCGTTTTGGATAAAACTATAATCAAGTTGTTGTCAACATATCAGGTTAACCAGGACATTCAGCTTCTTGCAATAGGGCCCTGGTGATACGTTGTGACTTTATATTTATAACTGAATGTATTGCACACTCTTTCAGTCACTTCCTATTTACGATGTTGAATATTTACTAATCAGGTGTTAAATATTCAAATGATGAGCCCTTGGATTACAATCGTTTTGGATAAAACTATAATCAAGTTGTTGGCAACATATCAGGTTAACCAGGACATTCAGCTTCTTGCAATAGGGCCCTGGTGATACGTTGTGACTTTATATTTATAACTGAATGTATTGCACACTCTTTCAGTCACTTCCTATTTACAATGTAATGCTGGAGTCTTGCTTTACGTTTGACTATTACTCGGTGTAATATTGGCCTTATTCAAGTGTAATGTAATGTATGGAAATGAGCATACGTTTCATTCAAGAATTTCCTTCTGAGTTAGTATTTTATCTTGCTTTACGTTTGACTATTACTCGGTGTAATATTGGCCTTATTCAAGTGTAATGTAATGTATGGAAATGAGCATACGTTTCATTCAGGAATTTCCTTCGGAGTTAGTAAAGTTTTATCTTATCTCATTTTATTTGATGTATTGTCGGGATAAGTGAAGCAAGACAAGCTTTTTATTATTATTATTATTATTAGTAACTTGACAACACAATGATAACACACGGACACATAAGACACTAAAACAACTAAATATCTTAAAACACATTTCCCAAAAGCCTGAGGGCAATGCATTCTGGGAAGAGAGAGAGAGAGAAAGAGAGAGAGAGATACAATGTAGTTAGGTGAGGGAGAACGAGAGAGACAGACAAAGAGACACAGAGAGAGAGAGAAAGAGAGAGACAGAGAGAGAGAGACATAGAGAGACATCGAGAGAGAGAGAGAGAGAGAGATAGAGAGAGAGAGAGAGAGAGAGAGACTATAGATGACCTCTATGAAGAAGGACTTGAGTTCAGTCAGGTGTTGGAAGATGGACAGAGACGAGTCCAGGCGGGAATTCCACGGCGGAAGTCGCAGACTCCGTTCTCCCTGTCTTTGCGCTTGAAACGGCTCAACAACTAGATGAGAGAACGCGTATGGTCCAGTGGCGTGACACTACCACACACACACACACACTCATGGAGATATACACACTCACACTGTCTTTTTATTTGTGTGTGTGTGTGTTTTGTGTGTGTGTGTGTGGTGTGTGTGTGTATTTGTGTTAGTGTTTTGTGTATTGTGTCTGTTTGTGCTGTGTAAGGTGTCCTTGAGTGCCTAGAAAGGCGCCAAAAATAAAATGCATTATTATTATTATTATTATTATTATTATTATTAATGGAGGATTTTTTTAATAATCATCTGACCTGATCTCATAACCAATGTGTTCCGCATCGCACCGCTTCAACTGTTGGGCCAAACTGTTAGGAGTTGTCTAGCTTTGGTCCAGTTTAAGCATCCTGTGTGTGTGTGTGTGTGTGTGTGTGTGTGTGTGTGTGTGTGTGTGTGTGTGTGTGTGGTGTGTGTGTGTGTGTGTGTGTGTGTGTGTGTGTGTGTGGTGTGTGTGTGCGTGTGTACCTGTGTGTGTGTGTGTGTGTGTGTGCGTGTGTGTGTACCTGTGTGTGTGTGTGTGTGTGTGTGTGTGTGTGTGTGTGTGTGTGTGTGTGTGTGTGTGTGTGTGTGTGTGTGTGTGTGTGTGTGTGTGTGTGTGTGTACCTGTGTGTGTGTGTGTGTGTGTGTGTGTGTGTGTGTGTGTGTATCTGTGTGTGTGTGTACCTGTGTGTGTGTGTGTGTGTGTGTACCTTCAGCAGCTGACAGGGGGTCTGTCCAAAGTTGCTGATCATCCCCTCCACAGCCTTCCGTTCCTTCTCGTCCGTGATGGCGTCGAGGTCGACCGCGCCTGAACACACACACACACACACACACGCACGACACGGACACACACACACACACAACACACACACACACACACACACACACCGTTGTCATTCATTTTAGCTGTGATCTGTCATCTTGATCTATCGCTTCGCTAGGTTTACAACTTAAAGACGTATTAATGAATAGATTCTCTTGACCACGGCTTACTTCTACAATGTAATTTTCATTGTGAAGTTTGACATGTGTGTCTGTTGTGCTGGTTCATCTCCACTTGAAGCCCTCAGTTTTGAATGCTCCAGTAAACCGACTGCTCCTCCAGTTGCTGCTTGTGGAAAAGTGCTCACTGGATGCTGCAGTCCAAACTATCCTAACTAACTAGGAACTCACTCTACTTCAACATAGTCTGCTGATCATTGAACCTTCGCAGCCAAAGATCAGGTCGATCCACTCGTGCAGGTGAGCCGACACGTGCTCAGACTCCTGCAGGGAGGAGACCACCACACGGACAGACGTCAAGACCCCCGTAGACCACCACACGGACGTCAAGACCCCCGCAGACCACCACACGGATGTCAAGACCCCCGTTGACCTTCGCAGGCACAAATAATCCCCAAACCTAATGAATGTCATGTCCTCTCTGCTTTCATCCACAGGGGGAGATGGCAGAACAACATGTGGTCCACTTGCACTGACCACAAACAAGGGGGGGGTCTGGCAGAGGAACACCGTGATCCACCGAAGGCACAACGGACATGAGAACGTGTCCCATGCAGTGTCCACACACACTGCAAAGTCCCACCAAGACCCTTTTGTTCTCCGCCAGACCACCACGGTGCTGATCTTCTTATAGGACCCTCCGCTCAGTATCCACCACCCAACAGCGCTGCTCTCTAATTGACCCAGCCGTGGGTTCCTGGTCTTTCTAGGACTCACTCGACCACATGACGTTTGTGTGCGTTGGATGACTATCTTTACCGCCAGACTCTTTCACCTACTTACACTGACTAATCGTGAGACTCTGAAAGAACCCTCACTACTTGACAAGTAACCACCTACTCCTCGCTCTATCACAACTCTGCTTCTTCGCTCTCTATCCGTGCTGCTAACACATAGAGATATCACAAACCCACCCCACACCTTGTTTATTCTCTCTCACTGTGTCTTATTGTCTGTGCGTACCGCACCCCCCCCCCCATTTGTGCGACTGGAGACATTAGACTCGACACCAATCAGACATCAAGGCCGCACGCTCTCGCCGCGCTCTGTAGATCCGAGCCACATTGCGAAGACAGACTGGCGATTAGGAAGCACTTCCACAACGCCAGCTCGGGGATGCGACCCACAGCCGATCTGCCGCTCTCGGGGTGCCCAGTCCAACGGTGTAGACCCACACAGACAACCTGTAGACCACCACACAGACACCGTAGACCACCACTACAGACACATGAACTACCCGAGGTGGTCACATGGCCTGCCGCTCACCAGGGCCTTGCGGTGTTTGTAGATGAAGTCCTCCGGGGACTTGGCCCACTTGGGCAGCACGACGTGGTCCACCCGCTCCTTGGAGATCTGCAGCCGGCCCAGATCATAGCCTGAGAGGTCAGAGGTCACACAAACACAACGTCCGTCACTCGTCGGAGGAGAAGGACGTTAAGGACGACAGAAAGAAAGCGTCAAAAGAGCAGGACTGCAGGTCGGAGGTCGGAGGTCACCGTTCTGGTTCTCCAGGAACTCGGGGGAGTAGAAGAACTCTGGGATGAGCTCCTTGACGTCGTTGGGGTTGTCCATGAGGGCCTGCCACGTGGCGGGGATGGAGTGGAACTGGCGGTCAGCGCAGTCGAACCTGCAAACAACAACACACACGCTAAGCACCGTGCGAGCATTTACACATACCCCCTTCTATGCTACTATGCTACACCCCTACCCGCTTAAAGTTAAAGGAAGTTCAAGTTAAAGAAAGTTCAAGTTAAAGTTATTTAAAGTTAAAGAAAATTCTAATTAAAGTTAAAGGAAGTTAAAGTTAAAGGAAGTTAGAGTAAAAGTTAAAGGAAGTTATAGTTAAAGGAAGGTAAAGTTAAAGGAAGTTAGAGTAAAAGGAAGGAAGTTACCGTCCGCTCTGCAGCTGGATGTGCAGGGAGGTGAAGGGCTCCATGCGGACCAGGTAGTGCATGACGCCCGCCGCGTTGGAGTAGTGGGTACCGTAGTGGAAGCGGTCGATGGTGCCGGTGGGGTCCTCGAAGCTCTCGTACCTGCGGGGACGGGTCAAAGGTGAGAGGTGAGAGGTCATAGGTCCACGAGGTGTAGCGATAGGGAGGGAGGGGGGAGAGTGTACTTCTCTCGGACGATCTTGGCGTTGCGTTCGTTCAGCACGGCCACGGGTTTGGACAGGTCCCGGAAGACGCGGGGGTCCGACAGGTCCAGCTCCTCTGACGTGTAGTCTGACAGGATCCAGGGGAACTAAGACAGACAGACAGACACAGAGACACAAGTCATGGTGCAATCACTGTAGATAAAAGCATTTAGCAAAACAACTCATCAGCATGCTACGGCCTTAGCATCAGCACGCCACGGGCCTAGCATCAGCACGCCACGGCCTAGCATCAGCATGCTACGGCCTAGCATCAGCACGCCACGGGCCTAGCATCAGCACGCTACGGCCTAGCATCAGCATGCTACGGCCCTAGCATCAGCGTGCTGCCTTGCGACTCAGCTAACGTACCACGGGGTACTGGGCCAGGTCGTTGTAGGTGCGGCCAGCGATGGTGTTCAGCTGGATCAGGTAGTCGAAGTTGGACATCTCCCTGTTCACCCACTTCTGCACAACCAAGACAAGACATGGAGGCCTCAGTCCCCGGGGTGAACGGGTACACACATATACATGCATACAATGACTTGTTACGTGGGCGGTCCAGTTGACCTCTGACCTGCGTGAGTCCAGAGGCCTTGAGCAGTTCCTGCGGGGAGCGGCTGGCGTGCACGCCCAGCGAGCCCAGCAGCAGCATGCGGCTGTACACCTTGTTACGCACCTGGACACGCACACACGCACACACGCTAAAGTGGCTTTCATGGGATTTTAAAGGGCAACACAACAATGCTACAAACCAAACCACAGCAACAGCACCTCCTGTGGTGAAACACGGGTTACTGCACTTTCCCCTTCTCATTGACTCCCAACAGACAGACCCATAACTAGTCTCTAAAGGGCCTTCTTCACAGTGTGCTGACCTCCTTCTTGAAGTTGAGGAAGTAGTTGGTCTGGTCGATGAGGAAGATCTCCAGAGCCGAGCGCCGCAGGTTGTAGCGCCGCAGGTGCACCTCGCGGATCTGCGACAGGGGCCACTTGAAGTCGTGGCCCACCCCTTGAGAGACGACGGTACAGTTAAAGGAAGTTCAAGTTGAAGTTGAAGGAAGTTAAAGTTAAAGGAAGTTTAACTTTGACTTGCCGACCTTCCTCCTTGTCCTGGCTGCCGTCGTAGAAGTAGATGTGTTGGGTGGTGAGTTCCAGTCGCCCGGGCACCACCTCCACCACCGTCACCAGCTCACAGTCCTCCAGCAACACCGTCTTCTCCTTCTGGCCCGCCTCCTCTGCCCCCGCCTCCGCCCTGGGGGACGCGGAAAACACACCACCACCACCACGTTGGACCTTCGCTAGCCAGCGGCGTTGCTGACAGCGGTTAGCACTGAGACCTTGAAGGGGCACCGTGAGGCTTGGTGGTCGATGGTCTGATGTACTAGTGACAAGTAATTAACTAAAAAAACAATGTAATCAGGATTTGCGTTCTGGTCCGATCGGGGAGATCAATGCTCCAACTTTTCGTGATTTGCTCTGGGAAACCCACTGGTTTCAAAATGGAGGCAAGCGAACGCACAAACTCCTCACAGCATCCCGTCAGAAGCCTATTATAAACACGTATGAGTGCATATTTAATTGTACGGAGAGAGGAGCTGTACTGACTGCTGGCTGCCGGCCGCCTCCTCCGGGAGGTCCAGGATGTCGTCCTCCAGGTCGCTCACCTTCACCTGCTTCACCGCCTCCAGCAGCAGGGAGTCAGCAGGGGCAGTCACACGCTGCTGTACACCTGAGGGCGAGGGAGGTAGGGTCGTCACACAGACCGGGAGAGAGAGAGAGAGAGAGAGAGGGAGAGGGGGGGGCGGAGTTACCACAGGGGCCCCTCCCTCAAATGAACCTGGGCTCCAGGAGTGTGATTCACACGCTGGCATGAGCGGCGTTAGCTACTGCGCTGACGCCAACGTTAGCCAAATGCACATTTTCTTCGTAGCTTTGACGTCCTTTTCTTTGCAGCGTTTCCATTTGTTTCAAAGCTAATACAGACAGTAGATGACCGAGAGACGAATAGAAAGAACCAGAGAGAGAATCCACTTTATTTGTACAGCCCTTAATCACAGTTACAGTCTCAAAGGGCGTTTACAGGCCCAGACATTTTTGGCGGGATCTTACCCAGGTTGTCGCGCAGAGCGCTAGCCTCGCGGTGCGGGTCGAAGTTGTAGTTGCGTACGAGCTTCAGCCTCATGCGCGAGTAGTTCTCGGCACTGGACACCCGCCAGTGCATCTCCTCCTGTTGCCTGGCGACAACAGAACACCGGGAAGACGCCGCCGTAAGCTCACTACCGATGTGTTGGACACCTCATACTGCTAGGTAGCTATCAATAGCAAGCTAAGGATATGGAGGTGATCTGACGATATAGTCACCTAACCATCTACCTACAAGCTATCAACATAACCCTCATATTGCTAGCTAGCCGACAATACAGCTACCAAGTTAACGTATTTGACCCTCATATTGCTAGCTAGCTACAGGCTCGCATTAACTAGCGCCATAGATGCAAAAAACAACCAGGCCAACACCAAAACGAAGCGTGAAACGTTCGCACCTGTGGGCCCAGGGGCCCCTCTCGCAGACGAGGCCCCGTCGCGCCGCCTTCCACTGCCGGAGCGCGGCGGCCGCCTGGCTGTGCTGCAGTTT
This sequence comes from Coryphaenoides rupestris, assembly GCA_002895965.2. Taxonomy (NCBI): domain Eukaryota; kingdom Metazoa; phylum Chordata; class Actinopteri; order Gadiformes; family Macrouridae; genus Coryphaenoides; species Coryphaenoides rupestris. The sequence continues at coordinate 72,741 of PIJE02000918.1, read as the reverse complement.
CAGCATGCTGTTGTAGCGCAGGTTCTCCTGACGACTGCGGCGCGAGAACGGCTCCACAAACTGCTCCTGAGGGGGGTCGTGGCACAATAACACCAAAGATTGAGCTTTGATTCATATTTGGCTGAACTTCTGACACTATGAACGTTTGACGTTGAATTTAGCCAACATCAAGGCATGTCAAGTCCGCCAAAGTCCTGGAGGGAGCCCGTAGCGTTTGTGAGTGAAAACCAAAACGTTAACTGGGAAGCAACCGACCTGGAAGCGGATCTTGCTCTCGCCGCGATCGCGCTCCCGCTTGTGGAGGCTGAGCATGAAGGCCTCGTGGCATTCCTTCCAGTACAGCGCCATGGTCTCGTGGCCCTGGCTGAAGGTCTCGATCTCGTACTGCTTCATGTACGGGATGATCTGAAACAATGACGTGAGGGCTGGATATACACACGCACTACCACTTGTTGCATTGGAAACCGGTCAGCCTGAAGCCTTGCAAAGCAGTTTTTGTTATCATGCTCCACACTTAGCTAGGAGGAGCAGGTAGGGTTAGGTGGTGTCTTGCTCAGGGACACCTCCACACTTAGCTAGGAGGGGAGGCAGGTAGGGTTAGGTGGTGTCTTGCTCAGGGACACCTCCACACTTAGCTAGGGAGGAGCAGGTAGGGTTAGGTGGTGTCTTGCTCAGAGACACCTCCACACTTAGCTAGGCACAAGCACACACACACAGACACACACACACACACACACACACCACACAGACACACACACACACACACATTCAGGCACACACACACATTCAGACACACACACACACACATTCAGACACATACATTCTCACACAAACTCTCACACACACACAAACATACACAAACACAATTACATACTCATTCAAAACTCACACCTCTCTCTCTCTCTCTCTCTCTCTCTCTCTCTCTCACTCACTCTCTCTCTCCCCTCACACATTGGCGCCATGGCACGGCCAAACTCAACGGCGTCCTGCAGACCAAGGTGGTGCAGAGCCAGGACGAGGCGTGCTACCTGCTGGGCAAGGTGGAGGGCATCCTGCGCCGCGCGCTGCACCCGCCCGACGGCGGCGTCGCGACGACGGACGCCTACGCCTTCCTTGTGCCGCTCATGCGCACCCTGCTGGCCAAGGTGCACCGCCTGCTGTACATGGAGCTGCACCTGCCCCAGCTGCCCGACACGAGCGGAGGCCCAACCTTCTTCGAGGACTTCCAGGCGTACTGCAGCTCGCCGGAGTGGCGCGTCTACCTGGACAAATATGTAAGACGACACCGAGACGCTCAGGTGTCCCCGAGCAAGACACCTAACCCTACCTGCCCCCCCCCCTAGCTAAGTGTGGAGGTGTCCTGAGCAAGACACCACCTAACCCTACCTGCTCCTCCTAGCTAAGTGTGGAGGTGTCCCTGAGCAAGACACCACCTAACCCTACCTGCTCCTCCTAGCTAAGTGTGGAGGTGTCCCTGAGCAAGACACCACCTAACCCTACCTGCTCCCTCTTTCCTTGCGTGTATGCGGGTGGGGAAGTCGGCCAGGCTCCAGGTGCTGCAGGTGAACAGCAGGTGCGTGTGCAGCTGCAGCAGCAGGCCGCGGTTCTTCTCGTGGGTCGCCTGCTCAACCAGCAGCTGCACGGCCACCAGCACGCTCACGTCCACCAGGCCCGCCGGCAGCTGGGGGGGAGGAGTGAGGGGTGAGTGAGACAGACAGAACAAACACAGTACAGACAGACAGAACAGTACAGACAGACAGACAGACTATACGGACAGAACAGTACAGACAGAACAGACAGACAGTACAGACAGTACAGACAGCCGGTACCTTCTGCAGCAGGGTGCCCAGGGTGGCGACCCCATGCGAGTGCAGCAGACTCTCCTGGTTGATGGGGTGTCTCTGCAGGAAGTGCTTCAGCACCAACAGGAAGCAGGCCACCGGACTCTTCCCATGCGAGTGCAGCAGACTCTCCTGGTTGATGGGGTGTCTCTGCAGGAAGTGCTTCAGCACCAACAGGAAGCAGGCCACCGGACTCTTCTCCAGACGCGCCTCTGGGAGGAGAGCGAGAGAGCCAACAGAACCCGTCGCTAACGTTTCGCTCAGCACTCGTTAGCTACCAACCGATAGCTCCCCGGTCGGGCGGGGCGCAAGCTAGCAGGAGACTCACCCGAGGCCCGGTTGGAGGGCAGGATGACCCAGTCTCCCTCGGCGGGCGTGGCCACATCCGGGCTGATGCAGTCGCCGTCCCCGCTGGCGCCGCCCTCCTGGTCGGAGGGCGGCGCCAGGGCCAGCTGCTCCAGGAGGGGGAAGAGGACGTGCATCCCGCCCACACAGTTGATCATGTCCTGTTGGCACGGCGACAGCGGTGGGGCGTTTTCCGCCGCGTTAGTGTCACATTAGCATCGTGTCAGCGCCGAGTCGGTACCACGTAAACACCACGTTAGCGCCGTGCTAGTGTCATGTTAGTGTCAAGTAAACACCGTGTTAGCGCCTCCCCCCCCCTCCTCCCCTCCCCCCCCCCCCCCCTCCCCCCACCCCCGCCGCGCTAGTGTCATGTTAGTGTCAAGTAAACACCGTGTTAGCGCCGTGTTAGCGCCGCGCTAGTGTCATGTTAGTGCCAAGTATACACCGTGTTAGCGCCGTGTTAGCGCCGCGCTAGTGTCATGTTAGTGTCGTGGTAGTGCCAAGTGAACACCTTGTTAGCGGCGTGTTAGCGTTGCGTTAGCATGCCGTTAGTCTCAAGTCCCAAAACGCTACGAAGCTTTGCTGCATTCTATTACATTTAATTGCGGTTTGAGCCATGTAACTTTCACATAAAGTTATAAAACAGTGAATTGTTCAGCGCATAACATGATAAACAATATTTATATGCACATCTGAATGCCCGGCCAAGAGGCGTACATCGGCTTATTCTGGTCTGAGGGTCAGGACAGCTACATAACAATATCTGTAGCTACGACTCCACTAGCTACTAATGGGAGGCCGCTCATGGGAAAGCGTCTGCGGCGTTTCCGTAGTTACCACGGCGTTTCAGCGGCCGTGCTCGCGATCCTCTCACCTTGATGTCCCAGTTCACCACCTTGTTGCCAGTGAGGCGTCCGTGCAGAAGGTTGGGCGACAGATCCAGACAGATGGGGTTCCGGCACGCCTGGGCGGTGGCAGGGAGGGAGGGAGGGAGGGAGGGACCGTAAGCAACAGTGAGCTAGCTCAGCGTCGACTGTATGACACACTGTAGAAGCTGAGCGATCGATCGCGAGATCCCTTTTGAGCTGGTCACCGGTTTGGTTACCTTGGGCGAATAGTGGAGCAGCAGTTTGTTGGAGAGGTCGCCGAGCTCCGCCTCCTGGGCCCTGAGCGGAGAGATGCAGTTCGGACCTGCAGGGGAACGACCACAGACCACGTTCGTATTCATACTCACACTCACAGAGGGATTGATTCCATCACTCTCCTCGCCTCCCTCCTGCTCCCACTCCTCATCCGTCACCTCCTTCTTCACACCCCCTCCCTCCCGCCCTCCTCCTCCTCCTCCTCCTTCTCCTCCTACTCCTACTCCTACTCCGCCCCCCACCCAACCCACCAGCGCCGGACACCGCCTTGACGTGCGCGGGCTGCAGCGCCTCGTGGAACACCAGCACTCCGCCCAGCTGGCCCTGCAGCGAGGTGGGGCTGCCCCACTCGCTGTCCTGCGTGCCCGCCGAGATCAGCTTGGTGACGGAGCCGCCGGCGCCGCCACCGCCCAGCAGGCCGCCCCAGGCCCCGCCCGCCGCCGATGACAGGATGCCCCCCAAGGAGGCGCGCGTGGAGGGCGCGGCGGCGGAGGCGAGGAAGGGCGGGTCGGGGATCTGCGAGGGCGGCGGCGTCGTGGTGCGGTGCCCTGCCGAGCCGATGCAGCAGGACGTGAAGGGCTGAGGAACACAGAGAGAGACTTCTGTAGTAACAAGTTTGCTGTGGTAACCGTTCGTTAACAACCGTGTTGTTAATTACCACGGCTCACCTCGGTCATCACCGGGTATTTGAGGGGCGCCGACAGCTTCTGCTGCCCGTCCACGTAGATGTAGACCAGGCTCTGTCCGAACGGCCGCTTGCCCGGGACGTGGACCACGCCCACGCTGTGCTGAGGAGATGAAAGCAGGGCACAGCATGAGGCCCGGCTCTGTACTGTCTAACCCCTACCTGCTCCTTAATGACCTGTCTCTGTAGTGTCTAACCCCTACCTGCTCCTTAATGACCTGTCTCTGTACTGTCTAACCCCTACCGCTTTGGATAAAAGCACAATAAAAAGCAGTAAAAGCAGCCATTTGCTGATAAAAGCAGTAAATAGTCACGCGGGGGGGGGGCTCACCCAGAGGGAGTCACAGAAGCAGTAGTCGGGCAGCATGACGGTAATGTACTCCTTTTTGGTGCACACGGCCACCACCAGGAGGCCCGCCGAGCTGATGAAGGCCTCGAAGCCCGTACCCCCTGGGGTGAAGAAGCTGGTGAGGTGGGGGGAGAGAGAGAGGGGGGAGAGAGAGGGGGGAGGGACCAAGCTTCTTTAATATTCCTGTAATTGTTGACAATGTATCCTCCACCCATCCTCTCTCATCCATCCATCCATCCATCCTCCCTCATCGGGGCTGACCTGTACAGCTGCTTCCTTTTGTCTCCCTTCCCCGGGGGGCCGAGCTGCTCCTGGTCCAGCGACAGCCAGGCCAGGAAGCTGAAGGCGGGGCCCGGCCATCGCGTCACCGTGGGAACCACGACGCCCGCCATGCTGGGCGTCAGGTCAAAGTACTGCATGGCGCACTCCAGGCCCTGCCGTCGCACCATGGCCAGCAGCGCCCGCAGGCCCGGCCCGGCGTACGGGTGGGCCCCGCCGGCGCCGGGCTCCGTGGCGGCGGGCGGGAGCCGCAGCAGGCGCAGGAAGGCCAGCAGCTCGGCGGCGGCCAGCGAGCGGGCACCCAGCGCGCCCAGCAGCGTCAGCAGGCTCTCGGCGGCGGCGCGGTGCAGCCGGGCGTGGCGCTCCAGCGTGGCGAGCAGCCGCACCGCCATGGCGGCGTTGACGCAGACGGCGCGCGTGCGGCGGTTCAGGCAGCAGAGGCGGCGCAGCCAGTCGGCGGTGTACAGCTGCAGCTCCGGGGAGTCCAGCTCCGGCAGCCACTGGACCAGCAGCAGCAGGGGCTCCACGTTGCTGATGCCCAGCAGGCCCACCGAGCCGTGCGCGCCCTCCACTGCCTGCAGGGGGCGCCGGGGGACCCAGCACAGAACACACCGCACAGTGTATAACCTTGTATAACCGTGAATAACCGTACATAACTGCGTATAACTGTATATAACAGGAGCATGCAGACAGGGCAGGCAGGGGGCCTCTCACCATGTCCATGAGTTCCTGGAGAAGCTGTTGTGACGGCTGGCCCAGGGACACCAGCACCTCGTACAGGTGGGTGTACCCGATCCTCTCCTTAAACACTTCCTGTTGGGTGGGGGGGGGGGGGGGGGGAGAGAACGTAAACCGGGGTTGGGAGTAAATGTCCAGACCCTCGTCAAGGACGTGGGAGTTATTCCCTTCTACGCTCCTCTCAAAATCCCTCGCTGGGTTTATTGGAACAACTGCTGTACACGTCGACGTCGTCGAGCAAAACAACGTGATGTGCAACGGAGCGTGACCGCGGCTACCGCGGCGACGCCGACGCCGACATCGCAGCGGCGCAATTTTCAGTCGAGCGGACGCACCTTGGCAGCAGGAGACTTGTGCATCACGGTGGTGAGCGCTCTGATGGTGGCCACTGCCAGCGAATCCAACCGCCCCTCGAACACCTGTGGGAAAGAACACGGCCCCTTTATCGGTCAGCCAATGAGGACGCGTCGTTTCCCGGGGGGGGGTGGGGGAGCAACCTTCATTCTATCCTTGGCATTGACACGCGGCTTCTGCGGTGGCCACGGGAGAGCAACTACACACCGACTCAAAACGATAAATAACGGATCCCTTCACGTTTCAACTATTAAATTATGCTTTAGTGGTGAATCTTAAGGTGTGTGTGTGTGTGTGTGTGTGTGTGTGTGTGTGTGTGTGTGTGTGTGTGTGTGTGTGTGTGTGTGTGTGTGTGTGTGTGTGTGTGCAGGTTAGGGTACTGTCGTGGTAGTCCAATGGAACTTTTATCAGCTCAGCGTTCGCCCACTTCTCGCCTTTCGGGGGGCGTCAACGCACGTGTGCTGCCAAGTGTGTAGTTACCCTTTAAGAGATTCGCATCCACAGGAAATCACATGCGCATAAAAACAATGCGCAGAATAGAATCCCTGGCTGAACACGCACACACACGCACACACACACACAGATAATAATGACGCCAACGAAGAGAGGGAGGGGTTTAACAGATGAACGGCCAAGCCAGGTAGTCAACCAGGAAGTGTGATGTTATGTCAGGCCTCCGTCCAGCACAATATTCTCAGTTTAAATAGTCTGTCTTGTAAAATGTAATCATAGAACAATTCGGCGACGGAACAAGCGACTCTGCATTGTGCTGGAGGGCTTGGCCGGGGTCAGACGTAAATATAAATATAGAGAGATATATACGCACCAAGCGGCAAGAAGTAATACAAAGTACAAACAAATACAAATACACAAGAATATACACAAATACACTCCACCCACCCCCCCCCCCACCGTCCCTCCACCAACACGTTCCCCAGACCACCGGGCATCACAAGCCACACCCAGCCCCGGCCCCGGCCCCGCCCACAGCCAGAGACCCATAGGTGAACCCAGGTAGAGGGTGGTGGGGGGATGAGGGGGTGAGGTGGGGGAGGGTGGGGGGCAAAAGGAAGAGGTCACTCCACAACAAGACGTATGCGTGTGTGTGTGTGTGTGTGTGTTACCCCATCGATTATGCCGGCAACCTATCAATTGTGAAACTCGTTCTATTAACCTATTAACCTGCCCTCAATGTAAATGTAAATGTAAATGCGTGTGTCTTTGTGTGTGTGTGTCACGAGATCACCTGACAGGATCTCTGGACTCCACTGTGGGGAACAGACAGATCGTTTATGACTCAGCCAGATGACTCCGTCAGACACCACAGAGGACTTCACCTCCCGCACGTCGCGTCCACCGCACATCCTCCTCGGTCTGGTCGCGGGTCACGTCCGGTAGTACACGTCCTCTGTCTGGTCGCGGGTCACGTCCAGTAGTACACGTCCTCTGTCTGGTCGCGGGTCACGTCCAGTAGTACACGTCCTCTGTCTGGTCGCGGGTCACGTCCAGTAGTACACATCCTCTGTCTGGTCGTGGGTCACGTCCAGTAGTACACGTCCTCTGTCTGGTCGCGGGTCACATCCAGTAGTACACATCCTCCTCTGTCTGGTCGTGGGTCACGTCCAGTAGTACACGTCCTCTGTCTGGTCGCGGGTCACATCCGGTAGTACACGTCCTCTGTCTGGTCGCGGGTCACGTCCAGTCGTACACGTCCTCTGTCTGGTCGCGGGTCACGTCCAGTAGTACACGTCCTCTGTCTGGTCGCGGGTCACGTCCAGTAGTACACATCCTCCTCTGTCTGGTCGCGGGTCACATCCAGTAGTACACGTCCTCTGTCTGGTCGCAGGTCACATCCAGTACATGTCCACCGTGGTGAAGGACAACAGGAAGCAGTTTCGTCTGAGATATGGCGTCCAGTTCCTGCTGGACACCATCAGGCTGTTCTACGGGTGAGGACAATGCTCAACTATGAAAATGATAGATCAATAGATAACGTGGGATATAAATA
>PIJE02000918.1:47500-60000 GCA_002895965.2 Coryphaenoides rupestris | reverse complement strand
TTTGTGTGTCATTATGTGTGTGTATCTATGTGCGTACATGTGTCATTATGTATGTGTGTCATTATGTGTGTCTCTATGTGTGTATATGTCATTATGTGTGTGTATGTGTGTCTTTGTGTGCATATTCGTCATTATACTGTGTCTGTGTGTATGTGGTTCTCTGTGTGTATATGTGTCATTATGTGTGTATGTGTGTGTGTCTCTCTATGTGTGTATATGTGTCATTGTGTGTGTGTGTATGAGTCATGCATGTGTGTGTGTGTGTCAGTGTGTGTGTTCTAGATGGTAGAGTGTGCAGGGTCTTGAGAAGGTTCTGATCACGGACGTAAGCCTGCAAGCAGCTCTGCATCTCAATGACAAAAGGCAGCGATCTCCCGGCAGATACGCCAGCGTGTCGTTTAACCTGCAGTGGTTTCCACGTATCAAACGCAAAAGTTTATTTTAGTGTTGGCCTTTGATGTTGCACAATTTGCGGGTGACTTTCAACTCTCGCGCTTTTGTCGCCGACGCGTGTAATTTATGTTAACTTGACGCTCACCGATGCGGGTGGGGAAGTCAGGTCCCAGGCTCCAGGTGCTTGCAGGTGAACAGCAGGTGCGTGTGCAGCTGCAGCAGCAGGCCGCGGTTCTTCTCGTGGGTCGCCTGCTCAACCAGCAGCTGCACGGCCACCAGCACGCTCACGTCCACCAGGCCCGCCGGCAGCTGGGGGGGGAGGAGTGAGGGGGTGAGTGAGACAGACAGAACAAACACAGTACAGACAGACAGAACAGTTACAGACAGACAGACAGACAGTACAGACAGACTATACGGACAGAACAGTCAGACAGTACAGACAGTACAGACAGCCGGTACCTTCTGCAGCAGGGTGCCCAGGGTGGCGACCCCATGCGAGTGCAGCAGACTCTCCTGGTTGATGGGGTGTCTCTGCAGGAAGTGCTTCAGCACCAACAGGAAGCAGGCCACCGGACTCTTCTCCAGACGCGCCTCTGGGAGGAGAGCGAGAGAGCCAACAGAACCCGTCGCTAACGTTTCGCTCAGCACTCGTTAGCTACCAACCGATAGCTCCCCGGTCGGGCGGGGCGCAAGCTAGCGGGAGACTCACCCGAGGCCCGGTTGGAGGGCAGGATGACCCAGTCTCCCTCGGCGGGCGTGGCCACATCCGGGCTGATGCAGTCGCCGTCCCCGCTGGCGCCGCCCTCCTGGTCGGAGGGCGGCGCCAGGGCCAGCTGCTCCAGGAGGGGGAAGAGGACGTGCATCCCGCCCACACAGTTGATCATGTCCTGTTGGCACGGCGACAGCGGTGGGGCGTTTTCCGCCGCGTTAGTGTCACATTAGCATCGTGTCAGCGCCGAGTCGGTACCACGTAAACACCACGTTAGCGCCGTGCTAGTGTCATGTTAGTGTCGTGTTAGTGCCAAGTAAACACCGTGTTAGCGCCGTGTTAGCGCCGCGCTAGTGTCATGTTAGTGCCAAGTATACACCGTGTTAGCGCCGTGTTAGCGTCGCGCTAGTGTCATGTTAGTATCGTGGTAGTGCCAAGTGAACACCTTGTTAGCATCGTGTTAGCGTTGCGTTAGCATGCCGTTAGTCTCAAGTCCCAAAACGCTACGAAGCTTTGCTGCATTCTATTACATTTAATTGCGGTTTGAGCCATGTAACTTTCACATAAAGTTATAAAACAGTGAATTGTTCAGCGCATAACATGATAAACAATATTTATATGCACATCTGAATGCCCGGCCAAGAGGCGTACATCGGCTTATTCTGGTCTGAGGGTCAGGACAGCTACATAACGATATCTGTAGCTACGACACCGCTAGCTACTAATGGGAGGGCCGCTCATGGGAAAGTGTCTGCGGCGTTTCCGTAGTTACCACGGCGTTTCAGCGGCCGTGCTCGCGATCCTCTCACCTTGATGTCCCAGTTCACCACTTGTTGCCAGTGAGGCGTCCGTGCAGAAGGTTGGGCGACAGATCCAGACAGATGGGGTTTCCGGCACGCCTGGGCGGTGGCAGGGAGGGAGGAGGGAGGGAGGGAGGGAGGGACCGTAAGCAACAGTGAGCTAGCTCAGCGTCGACTGTATGACACACTGTAGAAGCTGAGCGGATCGATCGGCGAGATCCCTTTTGAGCCGTCACCGGTTTGGTTACCTTGGGCGAATAGTGGAGCAGCAGTTTGTTGGAGAGGTCGCCGAGCTCCGCCTCCTGGGCCCTGAGCGGAGAGAATGCAGTTCGGACCTGCAGGGGACGACCACAGACCACGTTCGTATTCATACTCACACTCACAGAGGGATTGATTCCATCACTCTCCTCGCCTCCCTCCTGCTCCCACTCCTCATCCGTCACCTCCTTCTTCACACCCCCTCCCTCCCTCCCGCCCTCCTCCTCCTCCTCCTCCGCCCCCCACCCAAACCCACCAGCGCGGACACCGCCTTGACGTGCGGCGGGGCTGCAGCGCCTCGTGGAACACCAGCACTTCCGCCCAGCTGGCCCTGCAGCGAGGTGGGGCTGCCCCACTCGCTGTCCTGCGTGCCCGCCGAGATCAGCTTTGGTGACGGAGCCGCCGGCGCCGCCACCGCCCAGCAGGCCGCCCCAGGCCCCGCCCGCCGCCGATGACAGGATGCCCCCCAAGGAGGCGCGCGTGGAGGGCGCGGCGGCGGAGGCGAGGAAGGGCGGGTCGGGGATCTGCGAGGGCGGCGGCGTCGTGGTGCGGTGCCCTGCCGAGCCGATGCAGCAGGACGTGAAGGGCTGAGGAACACAGAGAGAGACTTCTGTAGTAACAAGTTTGCTGTGGTAACCGTTCGTTAACAACCGTGTTGTTAATTACCACGGCTCACCTCGGTCATCACCGGGTATTTGAGGGGCGCCGACAGCTTCTGCTGCCCGTCCACGTAGATGTAGACCAGGCTCTGTCCGAACGGCCGCTTGCCCGGGACGTGGACCACGCCCACGCTGTGCTGAGGAGATGAAAGCAGGGCACAGCATGAGGCCCGGCTCTGTACTGTCTAACCCCTACCTGCTCCTTAATGACCTGTCTCTGTACTGTCTAACCCCTACCGCTTTGGATAAAAGCACAATAAAAAGCAGTAAAAGCAGCCATTTGCTGATAAAAGCAGTAAATAGTCACGCGGGGGGGGGGGGGGGGGGGCTCACCCAGAGGGAGTCACAGAAGCAGTAGTCGGGCAGCATGACGGTAATGTACTCCTTTTTGGTGCACACGGCCACCACCAGGAGGCCCGCCGAGCTGATGAAGGCCTCGAAGCCCGTACCCCTGGGGTGAAGAAGCTGGTGAGGTGGGGGGAGAGAGAGAGGGGGGAGAGAGAGGGGGGAGGGACCAAGCTTCTTTAATATTCCTGTAATTGTTGACAATGTATCCTCCACCCATCCTCTCTCATCCATCCATCCATCCATCCTCCCTCCTCGGGGCTGACCTGTACAGCTGCTTCCTTTTGTCTCCCTTCCCCGGGGGGCCGAGCTGCTCCTGGTCCAGCGACAGCCAGGCCAGGAAGCTGAAGGCGGGGCCCGGCCATCGCGTCACCGTGGGAACCACGACGCCCGCCATGCTGGGCGTCAGGTCAAAGTACTGCATGGCGCACTCCAGGCCCTGCCGTCGCACCATGGCCAGCAGCGCCCGCAGGCCCGGCCCGGCGTACGGGTGGGCCCCGCCAGCGCCGGGCTCCGTGGCGGCGGGCGGGAGCCGCAGCAGGCGCAGGAAGGCCAGCAGCTCGGCGGCGGCCAGCGAGCGGGCACCCAGCGCGCCCAGCAGCGTCAGCAGGCTCTCGGCGGCGGCGCGGTGCAGCCGGGCGTGGCGCTCCAGCGTGGCGAGCAGCCGCACCGCCATGGCGGCGTTGACGCAGACGGCGCGCGTGCGGCGGTTCAGGCAGCAGAGGCGGCGCAGCCAGTCGGCGGTGTACAGCTGCAGCTCCGGGGAGTCCAGCTCCGGCAGCCACTGGACCAGCAGCAGCAGGGGCTCCACGTTGCTGATGCCCAGCAGGCCCACCGAGCCGTGCGCGCCCTCCACTGCCTGCAGGGGGCGCCGGGGGACCCAGCACAGAACACACCGCACAGTGTATAACCTTGTATAACCGTGAATAACTGTACATAACTGCGTATAACTGTATATAACAGGAGCATGCAGACAGGGCAGGCAGGGGGCCTCTCACCATGTCCATGAGTTCCTGGAGAAGCTGTTGTGACGGCTGGCCCAGGGACACCAGCACCTCGTACAGGTGGGTGTACCCGATCCTCTCCTTAAACACTTCCTGTTGGGTGGGGGGGGGGGGAGAGAACGTAAACCGGGGTTGGGAGTAAATGTCCAGACCCTCGTCAAGGACGTGGGAGTTATTCCCTTCTACGCTCCTCTCAAAATCCCTCGCTGGATTTATTGGAACAACTGCTGTACACGTCGACGTCGTCGAGCAAAACAACGTGATGTGCAACGGAGCGTGACCATGGCTACCGCGGCGACGCCGACGCCGACGCCGACATCGCAGCGGCGCAATTTTCAGTCGAGCGGACGCACCTTGGCAGCAGGAGACTTGTGCATCACGGTGGTGAGCGCTCTGATGGTGGCCACTGCCAGCGAATCCAACCGCCCCTCGAACACCTGTGGGAAAGAACACGGCCCCTTTATCGGTCAGCCAATGAGGACGCGTCGTTTCCCGGGGGGGGGTGGGGGAGCAACCTTCATTCTATCCTTGGCATTGACACGCGGCTTCTGCGGTGGCCACGGGAGAGCAACTACACACCGACTCAAAACGATAAATAACGGATCCCTTCACGTTTTACTTCACTATTAAATGATGCTTTAGTGGTGAATCTTAAGGTGTGTGTGTGTGTGTGTGTGTGTGTGTGTGTGTGTGTGTGTGTGTGTGTGTGTGTCTGTGTGTGCAGGTTAGGGTACTGTCGTGGTAGTCCAATGGAACTTTTATCAGCTCAGCGTTCGCCCACTTCTCGCCTTTCGGGGGGCGTCAACGCACGTGTGCTGCCAAGTGTGTAGTTACCCTTTAAGAGATTCGCATCCACAGGAAATCACATGCGCATAAAAACAATGCGCAGAATAGAATCCCTGGCTGAACACGCACACACACGCACACACACGCACCACAAACACAGATAATAATGACGCCAACGAAGAGAGGGAGGGGTTTAACAGAATGAACGGCCAAGCCAGGTAGTCAACCAGGAAGTGTGATGTTATCGTCAGGCCTCCGTTCAGCACAATATTCTCAGTTTTAAATAGTCTGTCTTGTAAAATCTAATCAATAGAACAATTCGGCCGACGGAAACAAGCGACTCTGCATTGTGCTGGAGGGCTTGGCCGGAGTCAGACGTAAATATAAATATAGAGAGATATATACGCACCAAAGCGGCAAGAAGTAATACAAAGTAAAACCAAATACAAATACCACAAAGAATATTACCACAAATACACCCACCCCACCCCCCCCCCCCACCGTCCTCCACAACACGTTCCCCAGACCCACCGGGCATCACAAGCCACACCCAGCCCCGGCCCCCGGCCCGCCCACAGCCATGAGACCCATAGGTTGAACCCAGGTCACGAGGGTAGGTTGGGGGGATGAGGGGGTGGAAGGGTGGCGGAAGGGGTGGGGGGCTAAAAGGAAGAGGTCACTTCCAACAACCAAACGTAATGCGTGGTGTGTGTGGTGTGTTGCGTTACCCCAGCGAATTATGCCCGGCAACCTATCAATTGTGAAACTCGTTCTATTAACCTATTAACCTGCCATCATGTAAATGTAAATGTAAATGCGTGTGTCTTTGTGTGTGTGTGTCACGAGATCACCTGACAGGATCTCTGGACTCCCACTTGTGGGAACAGACAGATTGTTTATGACTCAGCCAGATGACTCCTCAGACACCACAGAGGACTCCACACTCCCCCCAACCCCTTTTTTTCCCCCCCCACCATCAGGCAACCCGGTTTACAGCTCCTTCCCACAACACAAGGTGCAATTGGGTGTTTAATGTGCCCATGGTGTGTGAGAGCACACAACACCACACACACACACAACACACACACACAACACACACACAACAACACACCTGTGGGCACATGTTTGAGAGTTTATGCGCGTGCGTGTCTATATCCGTATGTGTGTGTGTGTGTGTGTCTGTGTATATATATATACAGTACGTGTGCGCAACAGTTTTGCTATGAAGTGAGCCATTTGGAGATGGGGGTAGAGTTGGGGCAACAGGTGAGGCAGGTGAGGCAGGTGAGGCAGGCGGGAGGTTGGGGGGGTGGAAGAGGTGGTGGAGGAGGTGGTGGTGGAGGTACCTTAGGCTCCGCCTCTCCTGTTCCTGTCAGTAACCTGTTGTTGGCTATATCTTTCTGGTCCTTGTCTGCCGCTGCACACCTGCCATTAAGCAGCTGTGGTGACACACACACGCGCATGCACACGCACATGCACACACACACACACGCACACACACACACGCACGTACACACACGCACGTACACACACACACCACACACACGCACACACACACACAAGGCAAAAGGGGGGAGGGGGAGATGTGAGCGTAAACATCTGAAGGAGTTAAAGAAAAAGAGAGAGACAGAGAGACATAGAGAGAGACAGAGAGAGACAGAGACAGAGAGACAGAGAGAGAGACAGAGAGATAGAGAGAGACAGAGAGAGAGAGACAGAGACATAGAGAGACAGAGACAGAGAGACAGAGACGGAGAGATAGAGAGAGACAGGGAGAGACAGAGACATAGAGAGAGACAGAGAGAGACAGAGACAGAGAGACAGAGAGAGAGACATAGAGAGAGAGAGACAGAGACAGAGAGACAGAGAGAGAGACAGAGAGATAGAGAGAGACAGAGAGAGACAGAGACATAGAGAGAGACAGAGAGAGACAGAGACAGAGAGAGAGAGACAAGAGAGACAGAGACAGAGAGAGAGACATAGAGAGAGACAGAGAGAGACATAGAGAGAGACAGAGAGAGAGACAGAGAGATAGAGAGAGACAGAGAGAGACAGAGACAGAGAGAGAGACAGAGACATAGAGAGACAGAGACATAGAGAGAGACAGAGAGAGACAGAGAGATAGAGATAGACAGAGAGACAGAGAGATAGAGATAGACAGAGAGACAGAGAGACAGATAGAGAGAGCTACATAGAAGTCCTAGCAGCAGTGGGGGGGGGGGTTAGGGCTACTAATATCAGGAAAAAAGGGGTGCGTAAAGGGGTGAGTAAAGGGGTGAGTAAAGCCACTCATTCCTAGGATTTGAGGGAGGGGTGAGGGGTGAAGGGTGGGGAGGCAGCAACGGATCCCTCTCTCTCATCTCACTGAAGGGGATTCCCTCTATTTCACGTCAAAGTCCTGACGTCACCGGAGCATTTCATCTCCACGACATGTTACAAAAATATATTCAAATGTGAGAGTGCACCCGCGCTCCAGAGGGGCCTTCGCTCGCCAAACACGGGCACTCGGAAAACAACTCCGACCGCCGTGGGGGGCGGCCGTCGCGCTCCGCCACAAGGCATCGCGGGACGTGGAGTCCGCCGTACCTTGCTGTTCTGCAGCAGCCGCGTGAGATGCTCGAAACAGTTGCTGTTGAGGAAGATGGCTTGCAGCACGGGGCGGTCGGGGCACAGGAACATATCCCTGATGGTGTCTGAGACGCACACGCACACACACACACACACACACACACACACACAACGTCACAAAGCTTACTTACAAACACACAAACCAAAAACACTGTATAAACAGTAGAGTACGCAAACGTTCTCACCTAGCATGTGCACCTGCAGCGCCACAAAGCGTTTCTCCCAGTGTCGGCCCAGCGCCGCCGGTCGGCCCTTAGCCTGCTGCTGCTGGGTCTGCTGCTGGGTCTGCTGCTGGGTCTGCTGCTGGGTCTGCCTGCTGCTGCTGCCGCCGCGGCGTCGGCGTGGCCGCCGGGTCCGAGTTGAGCAGCTTGAAGTACTGGTCGAGCACGGAGGCGATCTCCACCTGCCGCTGGTCGGAGCTGGCGGCCAGCAGGCGGAGAACCACGTGGCGCACGCAGCCGAGCGTCAGCAGCGCCTTGCGGCCCGGCGACGCGCCCCCGCCCTCCCCCTCGCCCTCGCCCTCCCCCCCGGGCTCCTCCTCCCAGTCGGGGTCGCCGCGGCAACCGGGCCCTCCCCCCCCAGCCGCCGCCGCCGCGCAGTCGGCGAGCACCCGCATCAGCACCTCCACGGTCGCCGGGGAGATGGCCATCAGCGCGTTCCTCTGGCGGGGGGGGGGGGGAGAGAGGAGAGGAGAGGAGGAGGAGAGGATGAGGAGGAGAGGAGAGGAGAGAGGAGGAGGAGGGGAGAGGAGAGGAGAGGATGAGGAGGAGAGGAGAGGAGAGGAGAGAGGAGAGGAGGGGAGGAGGGAGGAGGGAGGAGAGAGGAGGGAGGAGAGGAGGAGAGGAAGACAGGAAAGAGGAGATAGGAGAGAGGAGAGGAGTAGGAAAGGAGATAAGAGAGGAATTTGTTAAAGAAAAGAAAAAAGACAAGAACAAAACCGAAGAAATAAAAGTAAAAAGTGGTATTTTTCAGCGGGGGAAAGCGTCCCTCGTGGCTAAAAGAGACTTGATGCTACTTTCAGTCCAGCGTGGCGGGAGCTCTCCTCGTCTCCGCTGAACTTTGACCCCCGTGGAGTGACCGGAGGCGGGGCTCAGCGTAGCGTGACATCACAGTAGCGGGGGAGGAAGGTGGGGGAGGGGCTCTCACCTGCTCGCCAGCCACGATGGCTCCAAACAGGTGGAGCAGGCAGCACTTCAGACTGTCCTTCAGGTGCTCACTCTCCTGGAAGCACTCTGGGAGACAGACAGGGGGGGGAGAGACAGAGAGAAACAGGGAGAGAAGGAGAGAGACAGGGAGACAGAGAGAGAGAAACAGGGAGAGAAGGAGATAGACAGGAAGACAGCGAGAGAGACAGGGAGGAAAACAGAGAGACAGATAAAGACAGAGAGACAGAGAGAGAAGGAGAGAGGGGAGACGGAGAGAAAGACAGAGAACAGACAAACAGAGAGAGAGAGAGAGAGGAGAGACGGAGAGAGAGAGAGAAGAGAGAGAGAGAGAGAGAGAGAGAGAGAGAGAGAGAGAGAGAGAGAGAGAGAGAGAGAGAGAGAGAGAGAGAGATGCATCAAAAATATTGGGATGGATTTGATAGTGAAAGTGACTGTTGGTGACACAAATACAGGAAGACATGAGAGTAGTGAAATATAAGAACAGATGCACATACACACATGTGACAGACAGACAGACAGACAGACACAGACAGACAGACAGACAGACAGACAGACAGACAGAGAGGAGCAGAGAGACAGTGGGGAGGAGGGGTTAATAAAACAAGACGTACGGTAGAAGAATGGTACGAACTCCACCGTGAGCAGAGCAGCCCTGAACTTCTGCCTACTCCTCTCCACCGTACCCACCAGCTCCCTGGATGGATGGATGGATGGATGGACCACCACACACACACACACACAAACACACACACACACACGCACGCACACGCGCACACGCACACGCCGTTGTCATGTCAACGTGCATTGCGTATAATTTTCTCAACACCAGATAGTGAGAGATCCCATATGCCAATCATCCCCAAAAAAACAACACAATGTTGTGCTGTAATGTTATTCTTCTCACAGTGTGTGGCTTGTTTTTTGTAAGCGTGTATTTGTAAGCGTGGTTTGGAAGCGTGTATTGTATTGTTTCGTAACCGTGGTTTTTGTAACCGTAGTTTTGTAACCGTGTATTTGTAGCAGAGACTGTATCTGCATATTTCTGGGTAATAAAAATGGCGGACAGTTTCAGTGGACAGCCGAGTGGCGGGAAGGGGACCAGAAGAGACCCGCGGAGGCGTGGAGCGCGGGCGGTCGTACCCGCAGGCGCGGCGGCGCCAGTTTGCGGTTGGGGTCGTAGAGACTCTCGCAGAAGGCCAGGGCGTGACGCACAAACTCCTCCGCCTGGGTCTGGTCCGCCATCTCCTTCTCCTTGGTCTTGCTCTTCAGCTGGAGCACACCGTCAAGGAGAAAGTCCATATGAGATCATGATCATAATAATAATAATAATATAAAGTATACCAGAAAATATGTGAATAATGAACAGGATTTTGAACAAGACTTTTAAAAAAAATCAAGTACCTCAAAATGCACAAATGTAAAAGCAATTACTTAAAACATTGACCACCATTTAAACGCAACGGATCAATAGCAAATCAATATCAAACGAGGCTATGTTCCAATTGGCTCCCCGGACACTTCTCTGCACACTGCGGGGGAGGAGCCTGACCTGCTGGATGTAGAGCGTCGTCATGGTGATCACGTGGTTGATGTAGGAGCATGTGCCGATCTCCTCTACGTTGGACAGGTTCCTGGAGTAGAAGGCGGAGGCGACCACGGAGGTTACCACGGTTACTGGCGTGTGCGTGTGTGCATGTGTTTCTGTGTGTGCGTGTGTGTGTGTTTCTGTGTGTGTGTCTCTGTGTGTGTGTGTCTGTGTGTGTCTGTGGGTGCGTGTGTGTCTGTGTGTGTGTGTGTGTCTGTGTGTCTGTGTGTGTGTGTGTGTGTGTTTCTGTGTGTGTGTGTGTGTGTGTGTGTGTGTGTGTGTGTTTCTGTGTGTGTGTGTGTGTGTGTGTGTGTGTGTGTTTCTGTGTGTGTGTGTGTGTGTGTGTGTGTGTGTGTGTTGTGTTGTGTGTGTGTGTGTGTGTGTGTGTGTGTTCTGTGTGTGTGTGTTCTGTGTGTGCGTGTGTGTGTGCGCGCGTGCCTGCAGACTACGATGAGGAACTTGAGCAGCAGCAGAGCCAGGCCCAGCTGCTGCGGCTCCAGGCCCTCGGACGCCTTCTGGACGCACTGCAGCAGCTGCCGCCGCAGCACCTGCAGGATGTTGTCCGGCAGCAGGCACAGAGCCGGGGGAAGCTCCTCTGGACTGGGGAGAGAGACACACAGAGTTAGAGGGAGAGCGAGAGAGAGACAGAGGTAGAGGGAGAGAGACACACAGAGGTAGAGGGGGAGAGAGAGAGGGAGAGAGACACAGAGGGAGAGGGAGAGAGACACAGCGGTAGAGGGAGAGATTATAGGGAAAGGACAATTTCCAAATTTTAGTGATGCGTAGCGGTGGGAAAACAGAACAGCTGACTGACACACACACACACACACACACACACACACACACTCACACACACACTATATTTTATTAGCTGGTCCCTGATGTGAGATCCCTCCCTCCTTCAACACTGGCCAATAGGACCGCGTGACACACGATTGACAGGGGGGGGGGGGATTGGCCTATCGGAGCCCTGCGTTGAGCTGCCCATCACCTGGAGGGCGGCTTCTCGAAGTCCACGTCCAGACATCGCTCGTAGGTGCCGATGAAGATCTCCAACCACAGCTTCAGGTAGTCTGGGTCCCTCTGGAGGGAGAATGGGAGAGAGACACAGAGGTAGAGGGAGAGAGAGAGAGAGAGATGTGGAGGAACAGATGGAGAGAGAGAGACATGGGTAGAAGTAGGGGGAGACAAAGAGAGTGATGGAGAGAGAGAGAGGGAGGTAGAGGGAAAGAGAGAGACAGACAGAGGGAGGGGGAGAGAGAGAGAGACAGACAGAGGGAGTGAGGAAGGGAGGGGGGGCGAGAGACAGAGAGAGAGAGACAGACAGACAAAACAAGAGAGATGATTATAGATGACGTCCACGCTAGGCTGGACAAACACAGAAACACTCTGTACACAACCGTTCTGCTGCACGAGAAACTAAACAGATAGTCACATGGTCACTGCTCTTTACAACATCATCTCACATTCACCATTCATACACACATTCACACACCGACGGCAACTAGGGGGGAGCAGGTAGGGTTAGGTGGTGTCTTGCTCAGGGACACCTCCACACTTAGCTAGGAGGAGGAGCAGGTAGGGTTAGGTGGTGTCTTGCTCAGGGACACCTCCACACTTAGCTAGGAGGAGCAGGTAGGGTTAGGTGGTGTCTTGCTCAGGGACACCTCCACACTTAGCTAGGAGGAGCAGGTAGGGTTAGGTGGTGTCTTGCTCAGGGACACCTCCACACTTAGCTAGGGGGGAGCAAGTAGGGTTAGGTGGTGTCTTGCTCAGGGACACCTCCACACTTAGGCTGGTGTCTCCTCACAGCTGGGGAAGGACGCTGTGTAGACACAGGGCCTAAATCCAGCTAAACAGGCCGGTGTGTGTGTGTGTGTGTGTGTGTGTGTGTGTGTGTGTGTGTGTGTGTGTGTGTGACAGCAGAGAGAGAGAGAGTTGACGGTGTCCTATCTCCCCAGGGCGTGGCACCCCAATTGTGTACCTGCCGGCGTAGCCAACCTGCTGAGCGGCATTCTGTTGCCGGGCAAAACCACGCCCACCAGGAAGTGTGCCCTACAGGGCCACGGTGAGGAGGCACCAGACACCAAAAGATTAGCTAGTGGCTAACGCTAACACACACACACACACACTCACTCTCTGTGTCTCCGTCTCTGTCTGTCTGTCT
>PIJE02000918.1:22500-45000 GCA_002895965.2 Coryphaenoides rupestris | reverse complement strand
TGTGTGTGTGTGTGTGTGTGTGTGTGTGTGTGTGTGTGTGTGTGTGTGTATATACGCCCCAGTACACCGCAGACCCCACAAAGACACAAATAACATCATCACAACGTAGCTCTGTGGATGACCACTTCCTTTTGTGTGACCACTTCCTGTGACCACACACGCACGCACGCACGCACACACACACGCACGGGCTGTGGACGTTAAGGTTTGACCCCTTAACCTTTGCCAAATACATGCACACACACACACACACGTACACACACACAACACCCACACCCACCCCTACCTTGCTGCAGTATAGCATCCATACTTCATACAGCCTCTCTTCGGACGCCATGGCGACGGCCGGTCCTGTCGGTCACCACGGAGCTCACTTCCTCTCCGGGGTCACGTGGGGTCCATGTTGGGGGGGGGGTGTGTGTAACCTCCAGCTGTCTCTCTCCTCCAGCGTCACAACGGGCCGGGGGACCGCCTGCTGGACATCCTTCGCCTAAAACTACGGCCCAGGAGATTATATCATGTTTGTCCTGTCCTGGGGGGGGGGGAACGTGAAGAGCTGGAAGGTGACCCCGACTCCACCCTGGGGGGGGGGCTCTCTTCTTCTTCTCCACCACCACCACCAGCACAACCAGCAGCACCACCAGCAGCACCAGCAGTGTTGGGACCAGGCTGGAGATGTTCCGGTTCAGGAGGAGAGTGGCGGGGTAATGCTCCGGTACTGTGGAGGAGCAACTGTACAAACACACCAACATTACAGTGAAGAAGATGATGAAGACACAGTAGTAATAGTAGTCGTAAGATAAGAGAAGAGAAGATAGAACATCATTGATCCCGAAGGAAATTCTTGTGCCAAAGGTTGCATAGCAATAGAATAATAAACAATAGAGAAATAAACAATAGAAAACTAAAAATAAAATTACAAATGTGAATAAGCCTAAGGAAATATATAAAAATATAGGCAAGATATTCAGTCAACAAAACAAGTATTGGGAAGTAGTCGTGAGGAGTAGTATTACACATGAGAAATATTGCACATGATGATGAGAGGTAATATTGCAAGGTAATAATTGAAGGGTAATAATAATAATAATAATAATAATAATAATAATAATGGTAAGAGGAAGTATTGCACATGATATAAAGAATATTAAGAATACTGCACATAATGATGAAAGGTAATGTAGCATGGTAATATTGCAAGGTTATATTGAGAAGAAGTATAGCACATGACATTAAGAATATTGCACATGATGATGAGAGGAGAAGAGAGGTAGTATTACAGGTAATAACATGATATTAATAATAATACAGGGCATGATATTGAGCGTATTGCAGTCGTAGTGTAGTAGTTGGTAAATGGTAAATGTTGCCTCACAGCGGTGCCAACCATGCAAGGTAACAACCAACACGTCAGGAGCAGGTAGGGTTAGGTGTCTTGCTCAGGGACACCTCGACACTTAGCTAGGAGGAGCTCAGGGATCGAACCAGCAACCTTCCAGTTGGCAGACAACCACTCTACCTCCTGAGCTACTGCCGCCCTAACTAGTAGTAATACTAGTAGTACTAGCATTTTAAAAACTTTTAAATATAAAATAATCAAAAAAATAAGTTACAAATAGTGACATCAGAAGTGGGCGTGTCCTCCCCCCAGACCGTGTGACAGATGGTCTGGTCTGCCGACATGGTACAGTCCGTGCCTCCGTCTGTGACGTCACTGTGTCACAGGTCGGGCCATTTTGTATTTTTTTTGGGGGGGGGCGGGGTCACGTGACCGAAACATTGAAACGCCCACCTTTTGACGCTCGATCTGGGGCCTGGACACGCCCACACCCGGCAGCGGCGCGCCCACGCAACCAGGTGCCCTTTAATAACGCCACGTGCCGCCGCCGCTGAGCCAATGGAAGAGCAGATCGGCTCCGTCACGTGACCGCTCGGGACTTAAAGTGCTACACTGACGCGCAACTTTGCACCTTTATAGTCCGAACGCCGACCGCCGACACACACACACACACACACACCACACGCACACCTCATTCGCCGGTATGCTCATGCTGTTTGTGTGTGTGTTTTTGGCATTGACGGTAATAATTGTTTATCTAGAAGCCGTCACTGCCACTGGCTCCCGAGCATCCAGATCGCCTCGCTTATCTGTCACGTTGTTCTCGACACGTAATGCAGCGCAAGGATGAGCCGAGACTGCCCGTGCCTTACAAATTAATAAACGCTTGTTTCAGTTATATTTTGTATTAATTTTTTAGATTAATAAATTGTTTAATTGATCCTTTATTATTTCAGTTATTATTTAATCCTTAATATCTATTCATTGAAAACAAAACATATGCATTACGACAATCGAATGCATCTATGATGTTCGAAATGTTCAATTCATGACAGCCTGCAAAAAAATAACTTAAATAAAATACAGAAAAATATAAATAAAGAGGTTTTTTTTTTACTCAAAATTAATGGGGAAGAAAAAAAAAGCTACAAAAATGTACATTAAAAAAAGAAAAGGACAACACAATGTTAGCATAAAAAGGACACAACATTTTCAAACAGAAAGACACCTGCTGATCCATATGGTTTTTTATATTTTAATGGCAATATAGAAATATAATCTAAATATCATTGATAATCGATAATTATATTGTAATTGAAGTAAACTACTATTAGATATATACTTATATAAATAATAAATATTATAAAATAGAATCTATTTACATTATGACACAATTTTCTATCCGAATAATTGAATAATTGTTATTAAGGATGAAAAAAAAAATTTTACAGGTTTAGTTCTTATAGTTCTGATTATTCTTTGATATTTGACTTTATAAAAAACCCTCCCAGATTGCTTATTGACCACACAAACACACCAGCACACACATGTTATACTGTATATCACAATTTATATATCACAACTTTTAGTCTGTAAAATGTTGTAAACCGTATAACCGAACACTTACATTTTCGTTCTTTTTTTACGACAATTGATTAGTTTTCACGTTGTCAAATGTGGAGATCACGCAATACTCCACTAGGCTCCAGGGCTGGTGATGGGACCCACCTAGGGCGCCTTGGCCTTGCATTAGGTGTATGCGTGCCCCAGAGGAAATTGTGTGTTGAACCACTCATTCGTATGAAATTTATAGACTCCTGTCCTCTCTGTCTTCATGTCTCTCACTTCTCTCACGTTTCTCTCTCACTGTCTCTCTCTCTCTCTCACTTCCTTCTAACTTCTCTTCCTGTCCTCTTCTCTGTTCTTCGTCTCTCACAGTCTCTCTCTGTCTTCTCTCGTCTTCTCTCTCATCTGTATCTCACTGTCTTCTCTCGTCTCTCTGAGCAGGTAGGGTTAGGTGGTGTCTTGCTCAGGGACACCTCCACACTTAGCTAGGAGGAAGCAGGTAGGGTTAGGTGGTGTCTTGCTCAGGGACACCTCCACACTTAGCTAGGAGGAGGAGCAGGTAGGGTTAGGTGGTGTCTTGCTCAGGGACACCTCCACACTTAGCTAGGCGGAGCCCGGAGATCGAACCAGCAACCTTTCAAACAGTAAACATAGCAGCACTGGCAACACAATCCGATGTCTTATTTATTCAAATCATTCAAATCAAATAAGAAGTCAATTCATCTGTCCTTAAAGCAGGAAAGCGACGTAAAGATCGGCCCGTCAGAAATCCAAACTCCAAAGAAAAGACGCAAACATAAAGCCCCTTCATGCTAAAATACAACTCAGAAATTGTCTGCAAATAAGTCCAACACAAGAACTCTGGCTCACAACCTGTTCAATTAATGGCAATTAAGTGCATTGATTTCTGCATGTAAAATCCGACATGCAGTCCCTGAAGGAATCCATTACATACAGGACTCTTACAAAGGAAGACCATGTATAGCAAACACACGTTTTTGCATTCAAGAAACGTAATTACTTTATTACATCTACAGTACATCACAGAATCCTAGAATAGCTAGCTTGTCAACTTGATGAAGCCATTGGCATTCATGGTTCCAGACACAAATAAATAGTTCCTTGTATCTTTATTCCCCTTGTAGATATTCTAGTCACCCTATAATAGAAAGACATCAGCTGGTATAGCAACGGAAATGGAGCAAAACATACAAACGTAACTCTAGAACTGTGACGATCACTCTGGGGATGTAATGTCGACTATCAGAAGGTTCGGTCAAAAATAACAAGACAAAAGGCATTTCGTCGGCCGTCGGTTCGCCCAGATCTTCGCTGGCCTGGCGTCAAAGACTTCAGATGAGGGAATCTACCGTCTGATCTGTGAGACGACACTGAAGCACGCCAGCTAGTTGTGGACCTCCTCCTGACACTGCACCTTGGTGAAGACTTGGCCCTCGGAATGCCTTCTCCATGCCAACGTCGCATTCTTCAGCAACCGTTGTGTCTGAAAACCAAACCAAAAAAACGTGTGTCAGTGGGAGCAGCGGCTAAACCATTACAAATATTCTCTTTCAAAAATATCTCGATTCTACAACCCCCAAGTCTGCACGACAAGCAGGTCTCTCCAAAGCATTTACACGAAGGGCTGGCTTACGAGAGATCCAAGAAGTGCAGTGAAATGCCCGTCCCCCATCCTTAAGAAACGTTTTAATGAGCTGTCAAGGTGACGGCCCGACAGGACTTTTCCCACTCACCTGTTTCAATATGGCAGCTTCCGTGGCCGGGTCATTCAGGTCCTGCAGGTTCTCCGACCGCACCCTCACTTTGACAATCCTTTTCCTCACAGGCCAACCTGATTCACACACGCATGCACGCACGCACGCACACACACACACACACACACACACACGCACACACACAACAAAGCATTTTAGTACAAAGAACGACATGGTGGAAACAAATGTATTGATATTGAGTGTATTCATATTTGTATTCCTCATAAGAGGTGTCTAATAAATGGTAAATGGATCACATTTATATCGCACTTTACATTGTACTGCCTCACGTTCACCCATTCATACACGGACGGCGGTGTCGACCGTGCAAGGTAACAACCAACACGTCAGGAGCGGGTAGGGTTAGGTGGTGTCTTGCTCAGGGACACCTCCACACTTAGCTAGGAGGAGCAGGTAGGGTTAGGTGGTGTCTTGCTCAGGGACACCTCCACACTTAGCTAGGAGGGGGAGGAGCAGGTAGGGTTAGGTGGTGTCTTGCTCAGGGACACCTCCACACTTAGCTAGGAGGAGCAGTTAGGGTTAGGTGGTGTCTTGCTCAGGGACACCTCCACACTTAGCTAGGAGGAGCAGGTAGGGTTAGGTGGTGTCTTGCTCAGGGACACCTCCACACTTAGCTAGGAGGAGCAGGTTAGGGTTAGGTGGTGTCTTGCTCAGGGACACCTCCACACTTAGCTAGGAGGGGGAGGAGCCCGGGGATCGAACCAGCAACCTTCCTGTTGCCAGACAACCGCTCTTATTACCTCCTGAGCTACAACCCCCAAAGCTCTCTGCGTTGACTTACAGGAGCAGATGAAGGGCAGAGATGCGTTGCATGGCTGCTGCAGCCATCTCCCAGAATATTGGCTCGCCGTCGCGGCGCAAGACTCGGCGTACAGTTTGTCAAATGAATCTGCGTTCCAGTGTCTGAATGACGAGGACCGGCCGTCAGACCAGGACCACGCGTCTTTGAAGAGGCCGATCAGGCTGGTGTGACCCTTGATCTCGTTCAGCACGGCCTGGTTCTCCGCCGGGTTCCGGATGCTCACCAGGTCCGTGTGGTGTGTCCTGCAGTACATCTGCGCCTCCGTCCAGGGCAACACCTTCCAAACCTCCACATACCTCGCTGCGCCTTGTTGGTTGTCTGAAAAACGCATTCATTCGTTTGTTTACATCAAACGCATTTCATAAATTGTACTTTAATTAGCGAATCGATATTATATTAGCTCTGCCTGGGTCTGGCCGCAAGCTACAATGCACAAATGTATTCATTTATTAAAAAAATTGAATCTATTTTTCTTTTATACATTTTTTTTATTATGTTATCTTAACTTAACCATGATCTTGCCTTGCTTTAGTTCTGCCTTTCTGTTCTGCTTTCTGTTGTGATATTGTCTTCGGAGTAACCTTTTGCTTTGTCTGTCAAATGGTAAATGGATTGCATTCATATCGCGCTTTTTTTATTCATACACCGACGGTGGTGCCAACCATGCAAGGTAACGACCAACACGTCAGGAGCAGGTAGGGTTAGGTTTGAAGGTAATGGTTTTAAATCTAGTGGTCTCACATCTAATGGTTTAATTCTAATGCTCTTAAATCTAAGGCTCTTAAATCTAAATGGTCTCTCATTCTCAGATACCGACAGCACCTTTAATTTAACATGTTATATATGAATTAATTTAGTCTCTGTCCATATTAACGTATATGTGTGTGTAGGTTCTCCTTACCGTCATAACAAACAAAAAATAAAACTTGTTCCATCAAAGTGTTCCAGCGGCCACCGACCGCCGACACAAACCTCCCGTTGTTCAGAACCTTCAGTTCACTGTAATTTTTCTCCTCCTCTTTGTAGAAGCCTTTCTGGACCAGGGACCAGTGATACCGCTCCGGGGCCCCGTAGCGCAGGCCGATCCACCAAATGCTCTGGGCTCCGGCAGCCACCAGAGGCAGCAGCGTGTCCATCTCGTCCATGTCGTCGACGGTGAGCAGGTCGAAGCCTCGCGCCCGACAGTGGCGCTGAGCCTCCGGCCACGTTTTGGGGCTCGTGACCAAACAGTGACGGAGGTCGTGGCTACAAAAGGTCGGGACGCACAGTCCTGTGAGGTGAAGGGTCACAAGAGTCACCGCTAAGTATGGCCCCCGTATCGCTTATGTGAGACACGAAGCGGACACACGGTCGCATGGCCGGCGAAACTGTGAGAGAAATGACCAAAAAGCGGACAAACTATTGAGAAACTGTTCACGGCGTAATGACTCGCGTGAAGGCGACGGACGACGTCTTTCTTTCTTAAATACGTTAACTTTGGATGCGCGTCATGGAAAAACAATTCACCAACCTGAGATCAGAAGAGTTTGAATCCAGTCCACAGCATTCATGTCTATGTAACAGAAAAGGACTTTAAAATGTTTTGTCCATTTTACACGACACTTTTAGTTTCACAAATGTTGAAAGAAGGCTCTCTCTCTCTCTCTCTCTCTGATATAATTCTATCCACATTTTACTTCTTTTTAGTAACCCAAAAAAATCTGATGTATCTATTTCTCGATTAATAAAATAAAAGTTTTGTTAGGAAATGTGTTTATTTTAATGTTTTACTTGATGCAGGCGACTATTAAGAGCTACCATTAGAATCATGACACACAGACTCACCTCTGGTTTTCCTCGCTGAGCGGACAGTGACTTGTTTTAATTATGATCTCAGTCCACGACTTTATCTGTCAGTCTTACGCCCAACATCTGCTCAACATTTACATCTCCAGATCTCAAATTTGAAATGCAAAAGAAAATACTTCACAGGACACTTTAATTCCCAATTTGACTGCTGGCCTGACTGTGGTTTCAGGCTGATAGAGGACTAGAACAAAGGTTGCTTCCAAGATGCCTTCTTTTTGTGGTATTTTTGCAATGTTTAATGTTAGTTAGCAGACTCTTGTCTTGTGTGATGATGGGATAAAGGAATTATTTACCATCAGACTGAGCCGCACCTGGTCTGGCGGCAATGCAAAGGTGTGTATGCAAATGGCTTTTTTGGGATAACATTTACATGAAGTAATTTAGCATTTAGGCGCTTTTAGCCAAATCATTTTAGGCTGAGGATAATCTGGGACCCAGCAGTCCTACTGTGTTACAGCAGAACCTCTGATCAGTCCTACTGTGTTACAGCAGAACCTCTGATCAGTCCTACTGTGTTACAACAGAACCTCTGATCAGTCCTACTGTGTTACAACAGAACCTCTGATCAGTCCTACTGTGTTACAAGCAGAACCTCTGATCAGTCCTACTGTGTTACAACAGATACCCTCTGATCAGTCCTACTGTGTTACAGCAGAACCTCTGATCAGTCCTACTGTGTTACAACAGAACTTCTGATCCAGCAGTCCTACTGTGTTACAACAGAACTTCTGATCCAGCAGTCCTACTGTGTTACAACAGAACCTCTGATCAGTCCTACTGTGTTACAGCAGAACCTCTGATCAGTCCTACGTGTTACAGCAGAACCTCTGATCAGTCCTACTGTGTTAACATCAGACCTCTGATCAGTCCTACTGTGTTACAGCAGAACCTCTGATCAGTCCTACTGTGTTACATCAAGAACCTCTGATCAGTCCTACTGTGTTACAGCAGAACCTCTGATCCACGTCCTACTGTGTTACAGCAGAACCTCTGATCCAGGCAGTCCTACTGTGTTACAGCAGAACCTCTGATCAGTCCTACTGTGTTACAACAGAACCTCTGATCAGTCCTACTGTGTTACAGCAGAACCTCTGATCAGTCCTACTGTGTTAAACAGACTCTGATCAGTCTACTGTGTTAACAGCAGAACCTCTGATCAAGTCCTACTGTGTTACAGCAGAACCTCTGATCAGTCCTACTGTGTTACAGCAGAACCTCTGATCAGTCCTACTGTGTTACAGCAGAACTTCTGATCAGTCCTACTGTGTTACAGCAGAACCTCTGATCAGTCCTACTGTGTTACAGCAGAACCTCTGATCAGTCCTACTGTGTTACAGCAGAACCTCTGATCAGTCCTACTGTGTTACAGCAGAACTTCTGATCAGTCCTACTGTGTTACAACAGAACCTCTGATCAGTCCTACTGTGTTACAGCAGAACCTCTGATCAGTCCTACTGTGTTACAGCAGAACCTCTGATCAGTCCTACTGTGTTACAACAGAACCTCTGATCAGTCCTACTGTGTTACAGCAGAACCTCTGATCAGTCCTACTGTGTTACAACAGAACTTGTGTTACAGCAGAACCTCTGATCAGTCCTACTGTGTTACAGCAGAACCTCTGATCAGTCCTACTGTGTTACAACAGAACCTCTGATCAGTCCTACTGTGTTACAACAGAACCTCTGATCAGTCCTACTGTGTTACAGCAGAACCTCTGATCAGTCCTACTGTGTTACAGCAGAACTTTTCAAGATGAGCTTGCGTTCCAAACAGGAGCTGTCAGCATGTCGTCAGCCAGCACACGTATCCCCGCAGCGCTGGGTTCCTCCCGACGATTTCTGCTTGGAGAATTGATCGGGTATTCAGGCTTTTACCTGATATTTACATTTAGGGCATTTGGCGGACGCTTTTGTCCAATGTGACTTCCAATAAGTACATTTGTCCAAAGGGAGTGAAACAACAAGATATCGATGACGGTGCAGTAAGATTTGATTTTACTTATTGTTTCCAATTGTTTCAAATTTATGTTGAGACGAATCCTTCGGGAGTGGCTGGCTGGCTGGCTGGTTACATATTATGGCAATAAAGGAATCTAGAACCTTCTACGTTCTGCTTTGTCCCGTAAGACCACTGATATTTGCATGTGTTTTGTTACGCTGTGCAAATCCCAGCGGTCAAAGGTCAAAACAAAGCCAGCACATTAGTACGGAAAAACGCACGGAAGAATCAGTCTGCGCAGTTCGTGCTTTAAGGTTGTTCCAGTGCAAACTGAAACAAATGAATAATCAGGCGTATTTAGTGGCCGGGGCCTGGCTGGTGATGTATTTAGTGGCCGGGGCCTGGCTGGTGATGTATTTAGTGGGCGGGGCCTGGCTGGTGATGTATTTAGTGGGCGGGGCCTGGCTGGTGATGTATTTAGTGGGCGGGGCCTGGCTGGTGATGTATTTAGTGGCCGGGGCCTGGCTGGTGATGTATTTAGTGGGCGGGGCATGTGTGCGTCCGTGTGTGTGTGTGTGTGTGTGTGTGTGTCCGTCCGTCCGTTGCCGTGTGTGTGTGTGTGTGTGTGTGCGTGCGTGTTCGTCACATTTGCATAATCCTCTGTATGGATCTTCTGACGTCCACTCCAACTCTCTACATTCATTTGAATAAAGCAAGCAAATGTTGTCCCCCCCCATGGGTATAACATGTAAAACATGTCTTTAAGCTGGAACCTTTAGGGTACAATGTGTACGCATACAAAATGTGTGACTCATTTGCAATTAACTCGGGACAGCCATGCAATTATGTGAATCGATCGGCAGCCCTAGCATGAACTGTGTGTGTGTGTGTGTGTGTGTGTGTGTGTGTGTGTGTGTGTGTGTGTGTGTGTGTGTGTGTGTGTGTGTGTGTGTCAGGCCCTCAAAATGGCAATCTAGTGCAACCTTTTAAGGCGCGGACACACTGAGCCCACTTCAGCCGACTTTTAGCGACTCTCAACTCGGGCGTCTGGCCTAAAACCGTGAACTCGACCGCCGCGCACCATGAAACACGTGGAAGATGCGTTGGTTGTGCAACGACTGGGTTGGATTGGAGGGCCGGGGGAGGAGGAGAAGAGCGACACCTAGTGGCCCGAATGTTAGCGATCGTAGCAGGGAGCTCATCATGCTCTTTAGTTTTTACGTGTTGAATGATTTGATCGCTGGTCTTGATCAATTTAGTATATTACTGCGTTAAAATGTTTTTTTCCAGTCAACGTGCTGAAACTCAGCTCTCTATTGTGGTAACAGATCTGCATATTTTGTTGCCGCTCCTCACTGGTTAGGAGGACAAATCTGACTCTGCAGACTCATGCATTTGGCATGCTTGTCTAACCTGCCTGGTGGCTCTGGGCCCGCCCCCTCCTGCTCTCAGGTGGGTCAGTCTCTCTCACTCGCTCTCTCTGGGACTCTCTCTCTGGGACTCTCTCGCTCTGGGACTCGCTGTCTCTCTCTGAGACTTTAACTCCTGTCTTTGTAACGTCAACATCTTTGGTGGAAGTGCCGTACCGACGATTCATCCATCTCCCCGGTGACTCCAGTTTGAGGAGGACTCCTCCTCCTCCTCCTCCTCCTCCTCCATCTCCTCCATCTCCTTCATCTCCTCCTCGTCCTCCTCCACCTCCTTCTCCCCCTCCCGCTACGCTCCTCAAATCGTTCCTCCAAGCCGGGAGCCATGAGCGCCAAGCTGTGGACGGAAGAGCAGTTCAACTGCCCCGTGTGCCTGGAGCTGCCCAGCGACCCGGCCACAATCCCCTGCGGCCACAGCTACTGCATGGGCTGCATCCGAGACTACTGGAGCCGGCCGGACGCCGCCGGCGCCTACAGCTGCCCGCAGTGCCGGCAGGCTTTCAGCCCCAAACCGCCGCTGTCCCGCAACACCATGCTGGCCGAGGCCGTGGAGCAGCTGCGCAAGAGCGGCGGCGGCGCCGCGCTCACGGCCGACATGCGCCACTCCATCCGCAGCGCCGCGTCCGCCAACGCGTCCGCCGGCGACACGGCCAAGGCCAAGGGCAAGGGAGGCCGGCGACGGAGCCTCCCGTCCTCGGCCGTGCCGTGCGACGTGTGCACGGGCCAGCGGCAGCGCGAGGCCGTCAAGAGCTGCCTGGTGTGCATGAGCTCGTACTGCGAGAGCCACCTGAAGCAGCACCAGGCGCAGAAGGCCACGCGGCAGCACGAGCTGATCGCGCCCACCGGTCAGCTGGCGCAGAAGATCTGCGCGGAGCACAAGTACCTGCAGGAGTTCTACTGCCGCACGTGCGAGCGCTTCGTGTGCTGGCTGTGCACCAGCAACCTGCACAAGGGCCACGACAGCGTGTCCACCAAGGCGTTGCGGCTGGAGAAGGAGGTAGGCGCTTTCTGGAGGCGGAGGAGTCGTGTGATATTATCGCGAGGTTCATGCACTTCATAAACGGCAAGATAGCAGCTAGGATGAGATTGCTACACGATGAGTTATATTTCACAATTTCAAGTGCCGGGACGTACAAACATACAAGTAAGTGCCGTGAGGCGTCCCAGAGGGGAGCGGATTCAATTCAAAGTCCGGTTGGGGTAAGTGGGCGTGGCTTAGAGAGGAGAGGAGGTGGTGATGGAGGGGAGTCAGGTGAGTCTCGAGTCTTGAGTCTCTTTGCGGAAGCTGGTGAGCGACTCTGTGTTCGGTTCCACGTCGGTCCGGTTCTCCCTGTTCCTTTCCTTCCTTGTTCTGTTTTGTCTCAACACTGCTGTCTGAGTCTATGGCCTCTGCGTGTGTGTGTGTGTGTGTGTGTGTGTGTGCGTGTGTGTGTGTGTGTGTGTCTGCACACACATAAACTCCATACATTTTTTGCTGCGTAATTGAACACCAAAAGTGAAGTTCACTCGCCTGAGACCGTGACTACCAACAGATACCAACAGATACCGAGAAACACACACACACACACACACACACACACACAGAGTATCTGTTTCCCCATTCACACATCATGGACCAAATTAGCATGTGATGTGTCGTTGGGGTGTGTGTGTGTGTGTGTGTGTGTGTGACAACTACATTCCATTGCTTTGTTCCGATAACCAACACCCATCTAGATTCTAATTTTAGCCCTTTAAAGCGGTCTGTCTTGTCTGTCTGTCTGTCTGACAGTTAACCATTGCGAAGATAATCATATTACTCTACATGTATGCCTTCATTTAATTGTAAATCATCACTGCTTCACGGCTCACAGTGTTGTGTCTTTCCAGAAAGTTGTGTTGGGGCTGCAGTCAGAGAACGAGCAGAGGCTGCAGGAGAGAGAGAGAGAGCTGAAGGAGATGACCCGGATGATGGAGATCATGAAGGTACAGCGGAGTACAGCTTGCCGTGGGATAGCGTAACGTAGTTTATGTAAATGGAGTGCATGTTCATTGCGCTTTTATCCAAAGCGCGGTGCGGTGTCGCCTCGCGTTCACCCATTCACACACCGACGGCGGTGTCGACCATGCAAGGTGACAACCAACACGTCAGGAGCAGGTAGGGTTAGGTGGTGTCTTGCTCAGGGACACCTCCACACTTAGCTAGGAGGAGCAGGTAGGGTTAGGTGGTGTCTTGCTCAGGGACACCTCCACACTTAGCTAGGAGGAGGAGCAGGTAGGGTTAGGTGGTGTCTTGCTCAGGGACACCTCCACACTTAGCTAGGAGGAGCAGGTAGGGTTAGGTGGTGTCTTGCTCAGGGACACCTCCACACTTAGCTAGGAGGAGGAGCAGGTAGGGTTAGGTGGTGTCTTGCTCAGGGACACCTCCACACTTAGCTAGGAGGAGCAGGTAGGGTTAGGTGGTGTCTTGCTCAGGGACACCTCCACACTTAGCTAGGAGGAGCAGGTAGGGTTAGGTGGTGTCTTGCTCAGGGACACCTCCACACTTAGCTAGGAGGAGCAGGTAGGGTTAGGTGGTGTCTTGCTCAGGGACACCTCCACACTTAGCTAGGAGGAGCAGGTAGGGTTAGGTGGTGTCTTGCTCAGGGACACCTCCACACTTAGCTAGGAGGAGCAGGTAGGGTTAGGTGGTGTCTTGCTCAGGGACACCTCCACACTTAGCTAGGAGGAGCAGGTAGGGTTAGGTGGTGTCTTGCTCAGGGACACCTCCACACTTAGCTAGGAGGAGGAGCAGGTAGGGTTAGGTGGTGTCTTGCTCAGGGACACCTCCACACTTAGCTAGGAGGAGCAGGTAGGGTTAGGTGGTGTCTTGCTCAGGGACACCTCCACACTTAGCTAGGAGGAGCAGGTAGGGTTAGGTGGTGTCTTGCTCAGGGACACCTCCACACTTAGCTAGGAGGAGGAGCAGGTAGGGTTAGGTGGTGTCTTGCTCAGGGACACCTCCACACTTAGCTAGGAGGAGCAGGTAGGGTTAGGTGGTGTCTTGCTCAGGGACACCTCCACACTTAGCTAGGAGGAGCAGGTAGGGTTAGGTGGTGTCTTGCTCAGGGACACCTCCACACTTAGCTAGGAGGAGCAGGTAGGGTTAGGTGGTGTCTTGCTCAGGGACACCTCCACACTTAGCTAGGAGGAGGGAGCAGGTAGGGTTAGGTGGTGTCTTGCTCAGGGACACCTCCACACTCGGCTAGGCGGCGGAGGCCCGGGGATCGAACCAGCAACCTTCCTGCCAGACAACCACTCTGACCTCCTGAGTTATACACACTCTCTGATTCCCCGGCAGCACTCAGCAGAGCGGGTGCGCGGCGACACGGAGCTGGTGCTGTCGGAGTTGCGGCGCTCGGTGGAGCGACTGCAGTCGCTGGTGGAGGCGGAGCTGGAGCGGGCGCAGGGCGACAAGATGGCGGAGGCGCGGCAGGTGGCCGACGCCCTGGCGGCGGAGGTGAAGGAGCGGCGGCAGCGGGCGACGGAGATGAAGGATCTGGCGCGCTGTCAGGACCACATCCACTACCTGCAGGTCGTGGATGTGCAATCTTTATTGATCCCGAGGGAAATTCTTGTGCCAGAGGTTGCATAGCATAAATAAAGAAACAGTAGAATAATAAAATACACATAAAGAAAGAAAGAAAGAAATAATAATAAAGAAATAAATAAAATGAATGAATAAAATACAAATAAAATACAAATAAAATAAAATATTCTTTTTTATCTCCCTCTTCTCTTGCCGCGGTTCTCTCAGACTTGTGAGGACCTCTCCAGCCCCCTGCAGCTGGAGGAGCTCCCGGGCGTCCTGGTGAACCTGGAGGCCTCGTTCGAGCCGGCCCGCGAGGCCATCCTGGACCTCAGGGAGCGCGTGGAGGACCTGTGCAACGCCGAACTCGGCAGAATCACCAAGGAAGGTGGGTAACACACACACGCACACACGCACGCACGCACACACGCACGCACGCACGCACGTGCATGCAAACGTTAACACAAGTCTCGTCCCGTTCAGTGAACGACACGACCCTGTTCACGCTGGAAGGCCGCAACGGTGAGTTCCCGATGCGTCGGGCGCAGACCTCCGATCGCCACGTCAGCGGCGTTGTCCGTTTTGTCCTGCGTTGAACCGCGCTAACGCCGTGCTAACACGCTGTCTCCTCCTCACCTAGCGAACCGCGGCGCCAGAGGAGGCTTCCTTAAACGTGAGTTTGCTTCCGTTTCCCCCAATCGCCAAAGGAGCTGCAGCCCCAAACTGAAAAAAAAACGGTTTATTTGCAATTGTTGCATTTAATCGGGCTAAAATGTGAAATGTGAATGTAAATGTAAATGTAAAATGTGAATGTAAATGTAAATGCAATTTAGCGCAATTTGATTTCCGCTGGCACTCAGATAGCCCCTTTGTCTGCGCATTAATCGTCTTCTTGTCTTAACTGCATTTATAAAGTACCATTGTCTAACCGCTATGACCACTGAACACGGTATTAGAATGAATGAATGAACGCATGAACGCATGAACGCATGAACGAATGAACGCATGAACGAATGAATGATTGAATGATTGAATGAATTAAGGTCTCACATTCATCACCCCCCCAGTGTTCTCAGGTCTGGGCGCTCGCAGTGCAAACGCTCGTCCAACAGGTAGGATCACAGTACTACTGCTATACTACTGTTATACTACTGTTATACTACTGCGGTACTACTGCGGTACTACTGCTATACTTACTTCTATACTATACAACGTGTTCTCGTCTGGTTTGCTTCGTAGCGTCCGTGCTCAGCTCCGGCCTCGGCGTCCGCACCGCAGAACGGCGAGGACTCGGTAGGCTCACGTTTTAAACGTTTAAACGCACAAATCACAAAGGAATTCATGTTAGTTCCATTTATTTATTCTTATTTTCTTTTCGTGTCTCTTTTATGTCTTGTTCTGCTGCTGTGGCAATCTAATGCACGGATGATGTCCTGCCTTGCGTGACCTCAAATAACTTAAAATCTAAATTATTGATTATTATTGGGTTTTTTTGTACCTCAGGTTTAGATGTGAGGAGTAGAGACCCACAGCAAGGTAACGTGTGTGTGTGTGTGTGTGTGTGTGTGTACAAAGTACATACAAAAGTAATTCGCACAAAATGACAAAATAAAAAGATTCACTTCCCAACTCCGTGGCTCCTCCATGCGTTCCTCCGTCTCCAGGACCCTCCAGCTCCCCCAGGCTGCAGGAGAACCCGAGGTTAGAAGGTAAAACCCAACAGGTTTTTATGTTATGTTCATGCGTTTATGGTTTTTAATGTCTACTTTAGTTTTGATGTTTTTTAATCTGTATTCTAATCTTCCATTTCTATTGTGATGTTTAATTTGATGCCTGAAGCACTCTCACTGTAAAGCACTTTGAGTTACATTTCTTGTATTATGAAAGGTGCGATATAAATAAAGGTTTACTTACTTACTTACTTACTTTCTTACTGTACAAACGAACCAATCAAATCACACCTGAATTCACAAGCCCCACCTCACCCCATTGGTCGACGCATTCCCGCCCCCTCCAGCCTCAGCGAGGGAGAGCAGCAGGGCCAGTCCTACGGCAAGCAGCCGCACCGAGTCCCAGTCCCTGTGGAACGGGTCACGCCAGAACCAGGGCCAGGGCCAGGGCCAGGGCCAGGGCCAGGGCCAGGTCCAGGTCCAGGGCCAGGGCCAGGGCCAGGGCCAGGTCCAGGTCCAGGTCCAGGGCCAGGTCCAGGGCCAGGCTGAGCCTCCGCGCACCGCTAGCCCAGCGCCGGCCCAGGCCATCACAGGAAGTACGGCTTCCCGCTGCATTGATCCGCGTCCCATTGACGAGTGATTCTGATGTTAGCTCACTGACTGATTTTGTTTCATGTTAATTCAGTGATCGTTTACATCAAGTTAGTTCTGTTTATTCGCCGATTCAATGTGGCTCACTGATTTCAGTTTTCAGACCTTTTTTTCCAAAGGTCCCTGATTCTACCACCGGGTGTGAGTGTGATTAGCCAATCGCAAGCCGTTTCACAATTGCCACGTGACTACCGTCTAGTGACATCACAAGTGGGAATGTCCACGTCGATGTATGCTGACTAGATCAGTTTACCTGCCGGTGCAGTCCGCTGGGTCGGCTGGTAGACTGATCTAGTCGGCATACAACGGCTCGCAAAGGCTAATCACGCTCACACCTGGTTGCATAATATGCCCCCTTTAAACGTTAATTTTGTGGTTTTCAAATTGGTGGCTCGGGCCTCTCGTTGGGGTCAGAAGGTCACTAAGGAGCCGAGGAGCCGATACTGACGAGGTGCTAACAAGGTGTGTTACTAACGAACGGCGAATCCCCTTCGCTTCAGGCTTCAGCCGGATGCCGTCCATCAGCAGCCTCTTCCGCTCCCATCGCCGTGGCAACGCCCAGGCCACGCCCACCCAGGCCACCGGCCGCAGTGGACCGTCCATCAGAGGAGGAAACCCATGTGAGCGCCGGACTGTGAACCGCGTTAGCTTACCGACATACCGGCTGACATACCTACCGTGTTTCTGTCTGACGAGGACACGGCCCACCCTGTCCTGTGTTACCGTGTCTGACTGTTGCCTGGCTCTTCTCTCCACAGGGGGGATCGGCACTTTGTCCGAAACGCCGACCGAAGGTGAGGCGACTATACTTTCCATTTGTCTTATCTGTAGTCACTTGTCATGTACGCACAACGCGAGTTGATCCGAGACAAGGACGGGATTTGTAGTTCAGCTTCGTCGTCAGCCCATTACTGACGACGAAGTTTAGAGGCAGAATAATGAGTTTGAGTTCATGACGTTTTTCCCTCTTCGTGCTCCCAGTGAACCCCGAGCTGTTCTTGGATTCGCCCCCAGCAGACTTCCTGCCCGGCGACGGCCCGGCGTTCCCAGTCTGTAAGCCCGCGTTCCTTAAGTATTCCGTCATTCTCA
The DNA here is from genome assembly GCA_002895965.2 of Coryphaenoides rupestris. Classification (NCBI taxonomy): domain Eukaryota; kingdom Metazoa; phylum Chordata; class Actinopteri; order Gadiformes; family Macrouridae; genus Coryphaenoides; species Coryphaenoides rupestris. The sequence continues at coordinate 27,327 of PIJE02000918.1, read as the reverse complement.
GACTGTTCTTCTTCTTCTACGTTCATCTTGTTGTTGTGGGTAATTGCGTGAGTCCTCTTGAAATTTGCCGGCTTTGGGGGAGGGGCCGGGTGGGGGGGGGGGGTTTGGCGGTGGTGATGGTTGTTGTTCCCATGGTAACGGACGTCTCGTCGCCCATCTCCGTGACAGTGAGGGAGATCAACCTCGACAGCATCCAGGCCCCGGAACCCCGAGGGAGGGAGGAGTTCCTTCAGTGTGAGTAACACACACACACACGCACGCACGCACGCACACACATCCTGACTCCACCCCTGCCCATCTGATTGTAGCAAGGGGGGGGGGGGGGGGGAGTGGCTTGTCCAAGAGAGCAAAAGCCTGAACAGCAACATAGCCCCGCCCCTAAATGAAAACAAGTAATCATGTGATCGTGGGCAGGGACTAGCTCAAACAGGGGGGGGTTCGACGCTCTTGACGCTCCTCACTCCTGCTCCCTAGACGCGGTCCACCTGACCCTTGACCCCGACACGGCGCACCGCCGCCTGGCGCTCTCCGAAGGCGACACCAAGGCCACCCTGCAGGCGGTGCCCGCGTCCGCCGCCACCGCCGACTCCCCGCAGCGCTTCGACGGCTGGACCCAGGCGCTGAGCCGCGAGCCGCTCTTCAGCAGCGCCGGCGGCGGCCGTTGCTACTGGGAGGTGGAGTGGCGGGGGCGGGGCTCCTCGGTGGGCGTGGCCTACGGCTCGCTGGGCCGGAAGGGCGGCGACGGGCGCGCCGGCCTGGGCTACAACGCCCAGTCCTGGAGCCTGGAGCTGTCGGACACGCGCTGCGCCGCCATGCACGACAACGAGCGGCGCGACATCGCCGTGGCGTACTCGCCGCGCCTCGGCCTCTTCCTGGACCCGGCCGCCGGAACGCTGGCCGTGTACAGCGTGGCCGACGGCATGAGCCACCTGCACACCTTCCGCGCCAACTTCACGCGGCCGCTGTACGCCGCCGTGGGCGTGGGTGTGGGCCTGGGAGCGGGCATGGACTTCGCCCTGGGACAGTTCAGCACCAGCACCGACAGCGTCAAGATCTGCCCCATGTGAGGCCAGGGAGGGAGGGCGCTGTGGAGCACCGCTCGGAGGAGGAAGGACTTCATGAAGGCATCGAGTTTATCCCATTTTCCCCCCCCAAAAAAATCATTGATTAATTTCACTTGCTTGATTGTGTTAATTGCTTTTCCATTGAAAAGTGTCTGTCTGTCTGTAAGCCAATTACATTTGATGAAGGACTTGAGTCTTGCTATGATAACTGTGTTTGGTGTCTCCTCATGTCCACGCTCACCCTAACACACACAGACAGTCTGCAGTTGTTTGTGTACACAGATTTATTACAAAAAAAACAAGAAGGCAACCAAAGGAAAGGATTTCAGGCAGCGAGACGTCACAAGGGGGCGGGTTCACACCATGCCACAACAAACAAACAAAGACAAAAAGATCAGCAAAACAGGTCCGCGCGGATGGGATCACCAAGAGCCACCGGCGGTACGGAACAGACCAGAACAGCGGCCGGCCGTCTCTCCACCGACCGGCTGAAACTCCCAAGCGAAAAACTGTCTCTCCGTCTATTGGTACTTAATGCGTTTTAATGCTCACACACACACACACACACACGTTAGCGAAATGCATTTTTACTTCAATGGTAATAATAATTAAAGAAACGTTTTGGGATGCAACCTTGTGCCATCGATATGCAATTTGTAAAACACAACAAAGAAGATACAGAAATAAAGTTTGGGATTCCCTTTTCTGGGGCCACTACAGTGTGTTGCAATAGCTTCTTATTACTGGGCTAATGAATGCTAACGCCACATCCATCCTGTACAGTGATATTCTGTGTTGCAGACTTCAGGTTGGTCAAAACCCAAAACAATTCAAATGACTGGAAAAGAAAGTGCAATAGAACAGGGTAAGAGGTTTGGTTCTGCAGACGGACGCTAGCTTAGGGAGACCAGGACTAAACAAACGGACGAACCGCTTGTCTCGTCTGTTCGGAGTGGAACTGGAGTAGAACCCCCGTAGAACGGCCAATTCTAAAACTGTCCGCCAGGCACGGCGTTATCGCGGCGGTCGGTCGTATTTGTCCGCGTTCAAACCGCCAGCCATGCCGTCCCTTAGGACGACTTGCGAGATATGCACACCCACCCCGCCCTTTAACCTACGACACCGATTCTCATCGGTGAAAGTCCTTGGAACTAAACCCGTGTCAAAAATCATGAACTCAAACAAACGTAATAAGTGCAATCCGATAATCGTACCTCCGTGGCATAACGTCGTGACTCGTGGCGAAAAAACGCTCCGTTGCCCCGCGTTTAAGAAGCGCCGGACCGCAATGAAAGATCTCGTCTTCTCTTTAAAAATGGAGGCGGGCAATTTGGCCCCGCACGTCAGTGCAGGAGTGCATGCTGGGAAATTAGCCGAGTCGCAAATAAAATGGAAAAGACACGTAGCACCATGGCGGCGGCAGCTTGTTAAATACCCTTCATCCATTATATATACATCTATATATGTATATAGATATAGATATAGATAAATAAAAGCATAATACTGATCCGGTAAAGACTGGCACGAGGTTACGGCCGACCAGGCAACGCGCTCCGAGCGACCGGACGTAAGCGGTAGTTTAGTTGTTCACCCACCATGTGCACCTGGGCCTGCGACTAGCGTGGTTTTTTTGTTCATTCGCTCCGTCGCCAAAAGACTGTGTTTCTGTTTCTATGGCGGTCAAGGTTTGGTCTAAAAAGCACTGTGAGTCGGGGACGTTGGGAATTGGCGTCGTCTCCCGAGAGCCAAGGCGCTAGCAGCAGCAGCAGTAGCAGCACAGAGGCGGCATTAGCATTAGCATTTAGCATTAGCGTTGCTGCTGCTCTGCCCTGCGGGGGGAAGGGGGGTGGGTGACCCTGGATGACCTTTCCCTCCTACTGAACACTTACTGAGGCCATGCTATCCGCCACCTTCAAAATCCCTTATCCTTCTCATCACGTTCAAAGCCCATCATTCACTTACTCAAACCGTCTTTTCTTATGCTTCTCGTACTCCAACATCCAGGGTCTTGCAGTAGAAAGGGGTCACACTTTACGTGTTTTTTTTCTTCCTGTTTTGTCTGGATATTTCTCTCCTCAGCTAACCTACGACCCCCAACAAAACCGAAGCTAACCTATGACCCCGACATAACCCAAGCTAACCTACGCCCCCCACATCACCTAAACTAACCTACGACCGCGACATAACTAAGGGATCATCGGGCAAACGGCCCCTCAACGCTCTCACAGCTCCATTGTGCATTAAAAAGGATCCAGTATTGAACCAAAAATTGTACAATTTTAAAAACAATTTAAAAAGTAAAGATGAGGCGAATCAAACACTTTCACTTCCCGCTTAACAGGGGATGGAGGAAGAGGAGGAGTTACCCCGCCCCCCTGCCTCATGCTCACACCTCTCGCTCAGTGCTTTCTAGACTGGGAGGAGGAGGAGGAGGAGGAGGAAGAGGAAGGCTGGGTGAACGAGGACACCCTCCCCCTCCTGTGCGGCTGCTTGGCGTCCACCCCCCAGGGCGGGGGAGGCGGAGCCAGCGAGGCGGGGGGTGTTTGGGGCGGGCGCCTGGCCCCCGGCCCCGCCCCCATCATGGCGGGGAGGCTCTGGTTGCGTCTTAGGCCGTCGAGCAGGCTGCCCCCCCCCGCCGCCACGAAGGTGGAGGAGGAAGAGGGCCCTTGGAGTACGCCGCCGAAGCCCAGCCGACACAACCTCTCCACCAGGCCCACGCTGACGGGGTCGGGCCGCTCCGCCCCGCCGCTCTGGGGGGCGGTGCTGGGCGGGTCGGGGGCGGGGCTGGGCAGGTCGGGGTGGGGCGGGGCGCGGCCCAGGTTCAGCCCGTACACGTCCTGCAGGAAGAGCTCGGCCGGCCGCGACGCCAGGAAGTTGTCCGCGGGCGCGGGGTGCGGGGCGGGGCGCGGGGCGGCCGAGATGCCACGCTCCAGCACCAGCTTGGCGAGGCCGGCGGCCGCGGCGGCAGCGGCCAGGGGCGTGGCCGGGCGGCGTGGGGGGGAGGAGCCGGCCCCCAGGCTCAGGCGGCAGGGGGTGACTGGCGTGCTGGGGCCGGTGCGCATGGAGCTGGGCGTGTGCGGCGGCCCCACCGACCACATGGGCTGGGAACTGGGAGAGAGACACCAGGAACACATGTTAATATCCCTCAAGGAACCAAGAGACCTCCCTCAAGGAACCTAGGGAACATCCCTCAAGGAAACCTAGGGACATTCCTCAAGGAACCAAGAGACATCCCTCAAGGAACCAAGACAGAATGGAGGGTTACCTGGAGGTGACCTGTGTGATATCACTGGGGTGGAGGATACGGCAGGTGGTGACGGTGCAGGTGGAGAAGGTGGAGCTCAGGCACTTGCCCGGGTGTTGGACTGCAGATGGACGATGACATCATTAAAACAAGTCTTATATTCGCATCATTACTGATGTAAATAGCTATTTTGTTTCTCTGTATTCCTTCCGGACCTTTAAATGCAAACAGTTTTGGGCTTGCAGAAAGTCCCCCCCCCCACCCAGCAGGGACTTTAGTGGTTAGATCTGCAGTGGAAACACTTTGGAGTTCCTCCAACGGTTTCTAGTTCCTGTGGTGGAAACACGGTGCTAGAGACTCAAGGACTCTCATCTAATTCATATTGAGATGGGTTTTGGTCGACGGCTGGAATTGATTGGGACCGTCAAGACTTGAGAACAAAGTAAAATAGGAAATGAGAACAAAGTAAAATAAAAAACATACAACCGTGTCACGTGGACATCGGATGTACACACATCA